>JZLH01S0623463.1:0-13393 GCA_001188425.1 Eucidaris tribuloides | reverse complement strand
TCTGCTGCTGCTGCTACTGCTACTACTACTACTACTACTACTACTACTACTACTACTACTACTACTACTACTACTACTTCTACGACTAGTAGTGGTAGTACTAGTAGTAGCAGTAGTAGTAGTAGTAGTCGTAGTAGTAGTAGTAGTTGTTGTTGTTGCTGTTGTGGTAGTGGTATTGTGTATAGAATGACTAATCATAAATGATAATGCTGATCATCATGAAATTCTGCAAAGAACCTGTCCCCGATGACGGACAAAACCTTTGCTCTAACAGAAAAAGAAACAATGCCAATGATAACGCTCATTCGTCATGAATTGAAGAAGTACCCTGGCAATTACAAATTTTATTTTCCCTCACACCTGTAGTATGTTAACTTCTGGGATAACTGCGTGTACAAACAAGGGAGACGATTCGAAGGACCATTCGGCGCGAATCGATGGAGAAAGTGGTGTAAATGGGAAGAGGTTTACGAATTCCACAAGGGAGATGTCGAGATGGGCTTTACTTACGAAACCGCGGTAAGAAACTTCTCGACTTTCTCCTCTTCTTGATCTTGTTGTCGTTGTTGTTGTTGTTCTTCTTCTTCTTCGTCGCCGTCTTCTTCTTCTTGTTATTGTTGTTGTTATTGTTGTTGTTGTTCTTGTTATTCTTGTCCTTGTTCTTGTTCTTCTTGTTCTTGTTCTTGTTCTTGTTCTTGTTCTTGTTCTTCTACTTCTTCTTCTTCCCCTTCTTCTCCTTCTCCTATTCTTCCTCTTCTTCTTCTTCTTCTTCTTCTTCTTCTTCTTCTTCTTCTTCTTCTTCTTCTTCGTCTTCTTCTTCTTCTTCTCCTCCTTCTCCTTCTTTCTCTCGCTCCTTCTGCTTCTCCCGTTGTTCCGCTTCTTCTACTTCTCCTCCTCCTGAGTCCTCCTACTTCTGCTCCTTCATTTTTCCAAAAAAAAAGTGTAATCATCTATCTCGTTGAAATATTTTGTATAAGTCCAGGAACTGTGTGTACAGTCAACAGAAGAACGAGACTTTCGACTACTGGGTCTGGATTATTTTCTAAACTCTTTCTTGGAGGAATTTAGAGGTACTGTTGGTTCCAAATTCTAGAGTTGGGATGGTGTACAGACCGGCAATAGGAAAACGTGTGTTGTATTGTCCCTCAAGACTGTTTTAAGTTGTAGTAGGTGAAAAACTGGTGTCCCTCAAGAACTAAAACAAGGTACTTGTCCGTTCTGTCTTGACGGCGAATCTTTACGATGAGCACAGTGTGAAATATAAGCCTCAGCTAACCAGCTTATAATTTTCCTTACCGTGTCTGTACGTATGGGTTTTTAGATGATGTTCTAGAATTATAGCCGAGTGTCACTCCCATGTGAGTGTGTGGTTATGCGTGTATGTATATATTCATGTCAACCCTATTCGAAACAATCTATCCCCTGAAAATTACCATCTTTTTTGTTTTATCACGGGGAAATCGTATTTGCATCCCTTTATACTTATACAGAGTGCCCTCTACGCGTACATCTTGTGTGTGCGAGGTACGGATGCGGAAAAGCTCCTAAATTGTCCAAGTAAGTTATTCCTTTACAGATATTTAAAAGTGTTGTCAGTTGTTGTTTTTTTTGTGAAATCATCAGACTCTGATCTTTCTGATGAGGTATATTTCACATAACCTTAACACCTACCTAGGTGTATAAATGGGTACCCGGTAGGATGGGAATGTTTATGTTGAATGATTAGCATGTGCGCGCCTATAAAATGGCGACTGGCTGGAATGCTCCCCAGGGAGTGAAAAGTGAGCGCTGTAAGTGCTGGATTGAATTTATGTATCCAGTGACCGGGGTAATAATAATATGTAACCGCTGTGATACTGTGTGGATAGCGCACAATAAGAACCCATTTTTATCATTATCTTTATTATTATTAACGCTTTGGATGTTATAATTTGAAATATAGTCGAAAATCTCGGGGACCTCCACCCCCCCCCCCGAGATTTTTCATTAATCAATTTAAAAAAAGGAAAATACATTCAGAATCTATAATTGTTGTGTTATGACCTTTGGGCATAAAGCTTTCAAATAATTATCGCTAAAACCAAACTCGTGCTTTAACACATTTATGAAATTTAAAATGAATCTTCGGCAAATTTTGCTCCTAGAATAGAATAAATGTGTCAAATAAATTTTCCCTACATCACAGCATTGGGCAGAGTTGGCACAAAATCAGTGTCAACTCTTGTCCAAGTTACAGATAAATTGGGAAAACACTATCACTCAAAACGATTTTCAGACTACAAAAATTATCAAAATTCAAACACAAATTAAAGTAAAAATTAAAATGTTTTGACTTGTTTTTCTTAAGTTACTTCATTATCAAAACTTATGTTTAAAGGCCCACTGTCATGACAGGATGAAAAACGCCCTCTTTTGAATAAAATCATAAAAAGATGGCACCAATGGTACCCATAATGCAACAGGAAAAGCCATGACAGTGTGGAAAAATGCAACATTTATTTTCCTCCAACAATATACAGCGTGTCCCAGAAAAAAGGAAACCGGATTTCATCGCAAAAATGAATACTTTCTTCAATGAATTAGGTATGATTGTAAAGCTCTGTCCCTCTTGTTTCATTTGATACATTACTTATTATTGATCGTTCACGCATAATTGAACTAAAACAATAGATATTGGTCCTACCAAAATTTCATTTGCACGCGCATATTCCACCTTTGAGTCCATTTTCATGGTAGTAAATGTAATTATTTTAAAATATAAAAGCATGATAGAAAAATTCAGAATTTTTTCTTTTATATGACACCTCAGGCGTAAAAAATTAATTATGTATGCCGGAGAACAAGTAAAATTAAAACATGCCTGTTTTAGCGTGATTTTTAAAATGAATAAATTTTTAGAACTGGAAGCGAGCAGAACAATAAGGTTCACGCACGGCTGACTTCACATAATATCTTGCTCCGGACACAACAATAGGCTCCGAATCATGTTCGCAGGGTAATTTCTTGGTTTCTGGCTGCCAATTCCAGAAAACAGGGTTAATGAATGCATTTTGGAACATTTTTGAAAACAAGCATCATTTCACATTGTCTTTTTTCACTGATGCAACGCTTATTTTTTCACAAATATCATATGAAAGAAGATAAAATCAGCTTTTCAATGATGCCCTTCAATGTCGAAAATACTCAGAATACATTCAAGCATGAAAGTTTGAATTTCAAATTAGCTCGTGCAAATGATTTTATACCCATGTCCCTTCTGATTGTCTTTGCTCAGTCATACGTGAATGGAAATGTCTGTGACTGGTATCAAATTAAAGAAGAGAAAATATGCTTTCCAACTATGTACGATTTTTTTGTCATATTTGTTATTAACATATAAAAATATCTTCATCAATTTCGGTTTCCTTTTTTCTGGGACACACTGTATAGGCTATGGCACTGCTACAGTCCATGTTCTTGAAACCGTGGGTGTATTCTAGGACTAGTTGTCATCCTCTGTGTGGTTGAGTTGACCCTTGACAGTGGGCCTTTAAACAATGTCAAACTTTGGGGCGTGCCCGCCACAGGCAGTTACTTTTGGGGGTTTACGACTTTTTCTATGTTTAAGTCAATTATATAATAATATTGTATTTCTTTTACTTACACTGTTCAATTTTTCTATGTAAAATGACGAAAATCAGTGTGTTTGCAGTCAAAATCTAACCTTCTTTGCTTTCATGTATCATTAATGATACAGTCATGGATAAAAGTTTCGAATATTTTTATTTCTTTGCATAGCCCTGTATTAAAGTGCAAATTTCTTACGATTTACGATCAATAACCCATGCAGAACAGCTCATTACTAAAATGGGCTCTATTCAGGAGCGGCGCCAGGGTAAAATTTCCGAGGGACAAAATCCATCTGGAAAAGTTTGCCGGACAATTTTCTTTTCAACTATCCAAACTGCCCGCCAAATCAACAACAATAGGAGGGCGAAATTTTCGAAAAACAGTAAAATTCCCGTCATTTTAACAAGTTTGAACAAAACAGGGGGCGGCGCCGCCCACCCCCATGCCTCACCCCCTGTGGCGCCGCCCCTATAGCTCTATTTCAGGACAAGAAACCTATTATTGATATGATTGCAAACTTAATTTGGGTAGAAAAACATAGTCCAAACTTGTGTCCATGACTGTAGAACCGTGTACTAGCAATCCGTGCAATGGCCCCCACATGGCGTCGTGCAAGGAAACCGGAAGTGGCATCAACAAAGGGTACACGTGCACGTGCCATCCAGGATACAAGTACAACTCGGGGAAAAAGAAGTGTGATGGTAAGGGAAACAAAATAATGACGTTAATCTGGTTCAGAAACATATTCGTGGACAATGGGTGATTTCAAGTTCGATGTTGGTGTTGGTGTTAGTGTCGAGGAAACAAAATTGTCTGCTAAACCGAGCTCCAACACCGAGCTCGGTTTAGCAGACGATACCGATTGCACTATCGATTGCATAACACCGAGTGACGTCACGCGCGATTCATTGCGTTGGCAGAAAGTCACTCCGATGGCCGAAATTTTTGGACTAATCTTACAAAAATGACACCAAAGCAATACTGCCAGCCACAACACTTGTATGAATCTGAAAGGCAAGTTACTTTTCTCTATTCATATAATGAAAGTTTAATGAATTTGGCGAATTATGTAAGTTTTTAAGGGGAAAAGGCTCTTTCAGCGGTTTGCGTCGCACAGCGAAGCTTTCTCCATAGCCAACACACACGAGCATGTCGGCTCTGCCACTCACAAGGCCAACACTAACACCAACACCGAACTTGAAATCACGAATTGCCTAAACCCTAGGGTTTAGTGTTGATGAATGGAAAAATTACACGTAAATCACAAACACCAACCACGGTAGCCTACTCGGTTCAGCAGACGATATTCAACACCAGCTTCAACACCAATTTCCGGAAGTACGTCATAATTTTCGAGGTCAACCCCGACACCAGGCCTGACTTCAAGTACGGTGTTATAGCTGGTGTTATTGTTGTTACAACACTAACACCAGATTTCAACACCATACTTGAAATCACCCATTGGCGGAACCAGGTGCAGCGCGTCACAGCTGGTTCTCACTACCAATAGGACAGCTGTAGTTGCACTGTGTAAATGCTTTGGCTATTGTCCCCATATTATGTCTGAACCAGTTTGACGTCACACTTCTGCTCTCTATTTACGCATTTTGGTTCTTTGGAATATATCAAAACAAGATAGCAATATACCGATATAGACTGTTGAATAACTTCACATTATTGGAGTATGCAAGGGAACCTAGGGGACGCATTCTAACAATAATTGGCTCAGTTCGAAATTTGTCCCAAGACAACTTTTAAGCCTCGTACGATGAGAATGATCCGTTATCCTAGAGGGCGTGTCACCATGTAGAGTTAATCTTAGTTTTTTGAGCCTCCGCAACGAAGTTGCCGGAGGCATCATGATTTCGGGTTGTCCGTCCGTCCGTGTGTGCGTGCGTGTGTGCGTCCGTCCGTCTGTTACCGGTTCTCGTTACCGCGATAACTTAAGAACAGCTGATCGGATTTTGATGTTACTAGAACCAAGTGTGTACAATGGGGCAACAATGAACTGATTGAATTTTGGAGTTAAAAGGTCAAAGGTCAAAGGTCACCGGGCCTAAAACATGTCTGAATTTGGATCGTTACCACGATAACTTAATAACGACTGGTCGGATTTTAATGTAACTCGGGTGGAGTATGTATTATTAGGCCCCAATGATCTGATTAGATTTTGGAGTTGAAAGATCAAAGGTCAAAGGTCACGAGGCCTCATAAATGTCTGATTTGGGCTCGTTACCACAATAAATTAAGAACAACTGATCGGATTTTAAAGACACTATATAACACTGTGGAAGACACGTTTAAAAAATTGTCGAACTTTGCTATCTGACATATCTGACAGTGTTTGAATGGACATATAAACACCTTAGAACACAAAAGTTTGGACAGTTATGCTGTCACTAGTACAATATGTGCCGATACAAATTGGCACATTAATTTCCTATCGGGCGATAGGAAATTCTGCAACACAGCAGTCTATGTGGGAAAGCTGGAATGGTCTCTCAATGATTTTTACTTTTCAAAGCACTTACTGATCGTTTTAAACTGCAATTTTTCAGGGCTTCATTTTTAGACCATGTCAGAGACACTGGTAGCATGGGGAATCATGCAGCTCAGATTTTTTAAACTGGAAACACTGTTATACAGTGTCTTTAATGTAACTTGGGTGCACTATGTATTATAAGGCACCGATGAACTGATTAGATTTCAGAGTTCAAAAGTCAAAGGTCACGAGGCCTCATACATGTCTGATTTGGGCTAGTTGCAAAATATAAATTACGAACAGCTTTTCAGATTTTGATGTAGCTTTGTAGTATGTATTATAAGGCAACAATGAATTGATTAGATTTTAGAGTTTGAGGTCAAAGGTCAAAGGTCATGAGGCCTCAAAGATGTCTGATTTGGGCTCGTTACGACAATAAATTAAGAACAACTGGTCGGATTTTAATGTAACTTGGGTGCACTATGTATTATAAGGCACCGATAAACTGATTGGATTTCAGAGTTCAAATGTCAAAGGTCACGAGGCCTCATACATCTCTGATTTTGGCTTATTACCACAATAATTTAAGAGTGACTTATGGTATTTAGTATGAGGCACAGATGAACTGATTACATTTCGGAGAAAAGGTCAAAGGCCATAAGAACGTTTACAAACCTGACTTACATGTACACATTTCTGATCAAATAGGGGACATGCATGCATTACAGGCTTTTCAATCAAATTAGGTGTGAGTGCCGACTGCGGAGGCATACCCATCGACTGCGCGCAGTCGAACTGTTCTAGTTCTTTCATCTTATAAGACAAGATTTTTTTTTGATTTTTTTTCTTTTTTCAAAATACAAATCGAAGTTATATTTTAGACTATCCTAACTGTGGCAGCTGAAAGAAAAACTAGGAGATAGGTAAGTGTACTTTCCAGAATGCTGCGAAATGATTGACTCTTAGCAGGCCCATCAGAACAAGGGGAAAGAGATTAAAAAAATCTGGATCGATTTCGTAATTATTCTGTGGCATGGTTCTATTTAAATTTCAGTTTGATGTATTAGTTAAAATTTTAATTATGTATTATACTAACTTCTGAAGTTCCTTAGTTTGGCTTATAGCCATTTTAGTTTGTCCTCGTGTGCCGGCGTCTTAAATTTATAAGATATTCTCGCTACGAGTAATTATTGAAACGTTTCCCTTACTCTGTAGACTTGAAGATTTGCGGAACAAAGTCAGAAAAGTGCATTAGGGACCATACAACGGAATGTGTTGTAAGTATAAACATAATCTTTCGTAATTCCTCATCAGTGAAAAATCTATTAAAAATTCATCTTCAATATTTAAAGGCAAGGTCCACCCTTAGGTCAAGTTGGTTTTAATAAAAGCAGAACAATGAAAGAAACATATCAATGAAAGTTGGGCTAAAATCCACCAAAGAATAGTGGAGTTATGATCTTTCAAAGTTTTGATTTTACGACGTCACGTACGAGCAGCTCCTCATTATGTCATGTAAAGTTAATTCAATAAATTGCCACTTTTCATTGGTTCATGATACTTGAATGTGTTTTTTTTTTCATAGAAGCATGTATGAAATAATATTCTCAATTATATAGTTAATGCATAGGTAAAATCATTTTGAATTTTCTGAGATAATGGCACTTTATGGGATTTATATTACATGACAATGGGGGACCTGCTCGCGTGTGACGTCACAAATTTAAAACTTTGAAAGTTCATAACTCCAGTATTCTTTGGTGGATTTTCGCCAAACTTTCATCAACACGTTTCTCTCATTGTTCTGCTTTTATTGAAACCAACTTGACATCAAGGTGGACCTTGCCTTTAAGACCCAAGATTCATTCTTATTTGATTTGCAGTTTCATCCCTAGAGTTTAAACTCTAGATTTGTCCCCGAACATAACCTGTTTATTAGTGTATTCGCAATCGAGAGTTTGAAGTCAGATACAAAACAAAATGAACCGCGAGGAAGAATATTAGGAGAAGGGACGATTATGAAGAGCTTAATCTTTTCAAGTGAATGCTTTCTTGATTATTTAATGAGGAATTATCCTTTTACTGTTAGTCTCAAGATTTTTAAGAAACGTAGTACATAAATTCACAGTGAATCTATTTCTCATGTTATGTTCGTGATTGTCTTTCTGTATGGAGCGTAGCCTTAGAAAGGTCAATGGCCTGTGCTACCTCCCCCCAGCACTCGTATCGTGATTTTTTTAGCTTGGTTTTTTTTTTTTTTTGGGGGGGGGTATGTGTTAATAATGTGTTTTGGTACATTCTTTTTGATTTGTATTATGTATGCTTTTAATTATGTATCGCCTGTTACTTTGTTTTTATTGAGATGTGGAAATAAATTTGAATTTGAATTTTTGTGCCCATTTTATCAAGGATAAATCCGGTCTCAACCACGAGTGCGTCTGCGATCGTCGATGGATGGGGTCCAAATGTGAGAAGCCTTACGACGCATGCGTCGACTACGACAATCCTTGCGGTCAGCACGGAAGCTGTAAACCCCACTCAGGTCAAAGGTCATGGACTTGTAATTGCCAAGAAGGCTGGGGAGGTACGTACCTAGGCTTGTAGCTAGTAGTCTGATTCACATACCCTATTCGCTGCCGCCTGGCCCGAAGGGCCCATACCGAGCGCGCCAGCTCGAGGCAGCAAGTTCTAACAGTGCCTAGTCTTATTACTAGACATACTAGTTTGATTGCGTAAGGAGAAAAAATTAATAACGCCTGTAAAACAGGCTAGTATCTCGCAGCGTTTTCCGCATTTTTTTCTTTTGGTGGGGGATATCCGGAAGTGTGTTTCTCGAAATTAAAATACGCGTGCATCTTATTTAAGTTTTCATACTTACTACTGACTTCCAAACAGAGATAACTCATTTAAATGTGCGACTCAAAGTAGCGGAATGTATTCAATTCGAATTGAATGAATGGCATTGTGCATAAGTACTCGAGTACTCTAAGTACTCGTGACTCCACTGATTAAGGCTCACAATCGTGACGAAACTGATATTTTCAGTAGCAGCGGTATGCTGACATGTTAGTTACAGAAGAAATACCATCAGTCCACTGGAGTCTTTGCCTTGCTCTGTCTCTCCTCCCTTCTATTTGTCCAAGTATCCAGATTTTCTCCATCCCTCCTCACAATGTGATCCAAGTATTGAAGCTTTTGCTTCTTATATCTTTGTTTAATTTTGTGGTTGTTGTTGTTGATGGAAATAAAAACTCAAACCTGATCTTAAAGATACAAGTTAACATTGTGGAGCTTCAATTTGAACAAAAATGTCAAACTTGGATGTCTGAGCAACACAGTAGTGCTTGAATGGACAAATAAACACCATAGAATACAAAAGTTTTGAAAGTTATGCTTCCACTGGCAAGATATGCATGAATAAATATCACCCTTGAATTATTACTGCAGTGGAGTAAAAAAAAATACACCTAGATCTACACGTAGTAGTCTATGGGAGGAAAAGCATGGCAATACATGGTGAATCCGGTCAACCTGAGTACTCAGATTTTCACTCTTTTAAAGCACTAAATAATCATTTTGAAGTGCAATTTTTTTTTTCAGGGATTCAATTTTACACCTTATCAAGAACACTAAGAGCATGAAGGATTACGTAGATTAGATTTTTAAAACGGTGTTCATTGCTAAACCGTGCCTTCAAACCAGGGGTGGCTCCACAGAGGGGTGGGGGCAGGGGGCGGCCATTCCCATTTTTTTTAAATTAAGTTATGAATATTTAGTCGCGAGTTTGGCCGTGAAAAATATTTTTTTTGGCCGCGAAGTTTTTCCAAGAACACCCCTCCCCCTCCTACTGAGCGACTTTTCGGCTGCTTATTTGGCCGCGAGTTTGGCCATGAAAAAAAAATTAAACAAAAATTGGCCGCGAAAATTTCTCGACAGATATCACCCTTTTTGTTCAACAGACGATCCTAACCAAGAGGGGAGGGATTGTAACAAGAAAGACAGTTTTGAAGTACATTTTTTTTCAGGGCGTCATTTTTATCAAGAACACTAAGAGCATGAGGATTGTGTAGCTCACATTATTTTTTTTTAACTGAGGTCATTGTTAGACTGTGTCTTTAATCTTGAAAAAATGCAAGAAGAGTTTCTTGCAGTGTGGTGGTCTCTGTCTCAAAATCGAGACCGAGACCAAGACCTTGACCATTTGTTCCGAGACTGAGACCGAGACCGAGACTTGCACCTCCGAGACGGAGACTTTTTCCTTCCGAGACTGAGACTTTGAGTTTCGAGACCGAGACTTCCAAAATTTGGTCTTGAATCTGAGATGCAGACTTTGAGATCACAACAATGTAGGCCTAATGGTCTTGGTTTTGATTTCGAGATCGAGACCGAGACCTTGATTGTTGAGACCGAGACTTGCACCTCCTAGACCGAGACCTTTTCCTTCCGCGACCGAGACTTTGAGTTTCGAGACCGAGACTTCCAAAATTTGGTCTTGAATCCGAGATGCAGACCTTGAGATCACAACAATGTAGGCATAATGGTCTTGGTTTTGATTTCGAGATCGAGACCGAGACCTTGAGTGTCGAGACCGAGACTTGAGCCTCCTAGACCGAGACTTTTTCCTTTCGAGACTGAGACTTTGAGTTTCGAGACCGAGACTTCCAAAATTTGGTCTCGAGACCGAGACAGAGACAAAGACCTCGAGATCACAACACTGACCCTGGTTTTTTTTTCGCCAGATGATCCTAACCAAGAAGGGCGGGATTGTAACAAGAAAGACAGCGTCTGCAAGAAGATCGTCTGTCTGAACGGAGGTGAATGTAAGGAGTCCCAAAACGGCCTACTTGGAATCTGTATGTGCACTGAGGAGTGGACTGGCGATAACTGCAACACGCGTAAGAAGTTAACCCAATGCATTCGAGAAACTGGTTGTAACATGTATTAACTATATGGGAATTATTATCTCGGAGTCAAGGGATTAATCACCACCTGAAGAAGTTTCGACTCAAAAAGGCGCTCAATCCATCGTAAGGACTTTGGAAAATTAAGCATTCTTTGGCCCGAGTTTGCACACTCGCAAATTGCTAACTTGAAGTAACATATTTTGGTATATGCTATCATGCTTGTGAAGTTAATCCTCATATTTAATTTTACGGCAAGGAACATACTTGTACTAATATTAAATGGCTGTGACATGATTAGAAGAAGTCAAATACGCCTAAAGAGCGAAATGAGTTGAATCATATGCAAACAAATACACTGCCTAGAGTGAACATTCAGGCTAAAATAATTTGTCTTGATTCTTGAATTGTTTACTTGAGAAGAAACAGACATTGATATACGAGTGTGGAATTAATATCCTGCCCTGATCATGCTGGTATAAATTGATCCCGTAGAAAGCTGCACAACAAAGTCCACCGTCACAGTTTTTCTGGTAAGTGTACAGGAAAGAGGGAATGCATGACTGTGAAATTTTCACAGCAGAAACCTTTAACAGTATACTTGATTATGGTAGGATTGACGACTATTTCTAATCCTGCCGTTTCCCTTTAATTTTTGAGAAATATGGAGAAAACACCTTTTGGAGCTGGACACTTCATTTTTTTTTGTAACAAAATTAGTTCTCATTTCTACTGATACGTTATGCAAATGTGTTTATTTTGCTTTTGTACAAGTTACCTTTAAATTAAATCCCAAGAGATTATCACACAACCGGCTCGCAACTGCTTATCTGACTTTGCATGTACTCAAAGAGAAAATACTCATAAAGTAAGGAAACGAAGAAGAAGAAGAAGAAGAAGAAGAAGAAGAAAAAAGTGAAAGAGGAGATAAAGGATGGTGGGGAGGATGGATGTAACAATGTAGTAACAATAGCAGTAGTAGTAGCGTAGTCAAAAAGTATTCAATATTTCTCAAAGTAAAGAAAATGAAAAGGAGAAGCAGAAGGAGAAGGAGGAGATGAAGAAGAAAAGGAAGTAAAAGGAGGAGGAGGGGAAGAAAACAAAAAGAGATGAGGAACAACAGGAAGAGAAGTTGCTTTAGAAGCTTCTAGATAATATGTTGCAGTATCTACTACAGTTATGTCCACGTTTCAGCTTAACACCCTGTAACATTTTTTATTTAGTAAAACATGATCACCTCGCATCTTAAAGGGAGAAGGCGCCAGCAACTAAGAGGCATAAGTTAAGAAAATATTTGAGTTCTTGCCAACCAATCAGATTGCACGTGCATTGCAGGGAGCTGACCATGCGGGACCAATGCATGCCACGCGACGTGTGTTAGCCGCACCGTGGTAATGTATGCATTGTTTGAATTGATAAGCTTCCCCCCTATAGCTGTTTCTGCAAGTTTTATCCGAGGATAAAACTTGCAAAGACGTAAAATAAACACAAATTAACTAATTTATAGGGCCTTGCTGAGGGTGAGTATCACACAGTATCCCTTATTTAGGCTGTCTTTATCACCATGTACCATAATTCTCACAATACTCACAATGTCATTTTATGACTGTTAGTTGCTGGCGCCTTCTCCCTTTAATTGCACCTCAACCTTATCACAGCGAAACCATCTTGGACGATGTGGCAACCCTGGGCCAAGTGTTCTGTCACCTGCGGGTACGATGGGGTTAAGGAACGTCGCCGGACGTGCGACCATGCGGGAGCCACTTACTGCGGCGGCGGGTCGGACGTCGAACAGGTCATGTGCAACGGTCCGATCTGTCTGGTTAATGGTGAGTTGTTCGAAATCCCGACCTTAAAGGTCCACTGTCGAAGCAGAATAGAAAGGCGCCATCTTTTGAGATAATAAAATGGGACCGAATGTTCATTTCCCACAACGCAACGCTAAATCCGTTAGCTATGTGGCAGGATACATTTTTTTCTCGCGCGGTTTATGCCATAGTTCTGCAACATTCCGTATTCAGGTTTATGTGCCTTTCTATTGTTGATTTTTTTTTCCGCCTGACAGGGGACCTTTAAAATTACTGCTCTTGATTTGCAAGTAGTCAAAACGAATCGTTGACAGACTATGCTAAGTAAGTTGAAACGTAACAATTCTAGAAACTTAGGCAAGCGTTGTTGAACAATAGGTAATCCATCAATGTGTGAATTGATGCTATATGAGCATTTTATAAATGTAGAGAATAGAAAATGAGATAACTTGTCTTACTAGACTTACAGGTAAATGTTTTAATTGGGGGTAGTCCTCAACTTGGGGTAAAAACCATTCTAGAATCAAGTAAACTATGCAAGGATTCTACTGTGAAAATTTTGTTGTCAAAAGTTGACTCATTTTAAAATAGGA
>JZLH01S0623455.1:18939-44186 GCA_001188425.1 Eucidaris tribuloides | reverse complement strand
GTTTTTTAAATACAAATGGATGACACTCCGACGCCGTGGTTGTAAGGTCATCAGTATAACAAATTTGTTGGGGTTATATAAAATCGGTGATAAAATAATTCATCCAAGTTAATTTGACGTTTATTGCATGCCTATTGATTAACATCTATTCCCATAAGTTTCGTTTCGGTTCCGTTGCGTACACAAGGTCAAATATGATAAATTTTGTTTCTCATATTCACAATAAGATTGACCTAAAATGACGTAACTAAGAACAGTTATAACCAACTGTTTTGGTTGCGACATTACGTTGTTCATTAATGTATGTTTGATGGATTAATTATACTATTGGATTACGTTTCCCACATTATTGTTCAAATAACCACGAAAAGGTAAATGTCAAACTAAATAACAATGTGAACAATTGTTAGTATTTCATGATGTCCCTAAACATTTATTGAAGCGGCAAAGTAAACAACTAGGAACAGGCACATAAGCTTTCACTGACACACTTTTTTTGCCGCGGAGCTACGGATTTCTGGGTCACAAGGTCAAATTCAATCGATTGTTCACATT
Source organism: Eucidaris tribuloides (assembly GCA_001188425.1). Lineage (NCBI taxonomy): Eukaryota > Metazoa > Echinodermata > Echinoidea > Cidaroida > Cidaridae > Eucidaris > Eucidaris tribuloides. The sequence continues at coordinate 43,631 of JZLH01S0623455.1, read as the reverse complement.
AACGTGTTGATGCGTGTGTTTTCAGATTAGATGAAGGCGGGTTTATTGGCAAGATGCTCAATGCGACGAGTCAATATAGATTAAAAACCTTGTCATTTAAGAATGGTCTTCGACTAACAGTCATTCTCGATTTCATGAAAAGGCAACGCACCCGTTGAATTGAATAGAGTCGCACACAATGTAAACAATGTACACATTGAAATACACATTATTAATTAGGTTGAATGTGTGCGTGTGCGCGTTTTTTTTTGCTTGTTCGTATTCAAAAATTGTGGTCATCGTCTTACGATGATATAAATTTAAAATATTTTTCGTAACGCAAATCCAGTTAATAATACTACATTACACTTTCACGTTTTAACCTCGCACCCCATACAAGCACAATCTCCATTACCACCCATTAATTTTTTTTTAAACCTCCACACAAAATAAGCACCATCCAATAGTTTTAGAGAATATACTAATTTTCTCATTTCCATTTTACATTGATTCCACTGTGTTGCACCTCCCTTCCTCCGCTTTAAAATGTAGATTTTTCGTTTGTGCAGTATTGCGTCGATTTTACTTATGCGTACATGTAGTTTAAATTCTGCCTCTGTCGTTGACAAACGATTGCGTTAAAATTATGCCTAAAATCCCAAAACAACTTGCAACGTAATCCTCACACATTACATTTAGAATAACAACTAATATATCCGATACACAGAGTTTCTTGATAAGTGTTGGTCAATCGCCACCATGCGGTAGTAAAGGTAGATCCGTACAAAAGGCAACTTTAACAGATTGTTTTTACCCTTACGACGTCAATCCATAAATAGTCAACTACTTACGGAATGACATCACAATATGACTCTGTAATTTCAAAATCCTAGCCCCTTGGGTACACAAATACCTCTCTTTTATTTTGTTGTGTTAATATTCGTAATTATCGACGGATATTTCAAAAACATGTTCCCATGCGAGAGTCTTTCGGTTACGCTGTCCATTATTTTCCTTCGGGGTTCGTCCCTCTGCCCAGGGAGTAAAATCCAAATGATCATATTTCGACCCTAGAGATTACTCCCGCACCTATTCATTCATGTATTCACTTTCAATACCCATAATCACTTCTATTATCATCGCCATTTCGTCCTACACACCCATTACGATCTAAATCGCCGTACACATCATTACAAGTCCATTATGGTCTAGTAATCGTCCGTTGCCTGGTCACTTTAACGAGAGTGCACTTTCCGCACCAACATTCATCATTTTCACCAAATAGTATCCAAATCCAGTCTATTTTCCCCAAAATTACTTGTTTGTCTCTTTTCCTGTTACAAATGAGTCATGCGTTTTACATTTTATCGAGAAGTCTTAATTGTTTGGAAAGGGGGTCCATCAATATCAATAAGCACGAAAACTTTGGTCTACTGAATCACAAATATCAGTATTTAATTATCTATTGATTCATTTATTTACTTATTTACTTATTTAATTATTTTAATAATCATTACTTTTTACAATACTTCACAGGATCAAGTAATGTCACGACCCATTTTACATAACTTTAAGGAATTACGAAATCAGAGATGAGGTGTGATTTGCCAAACTGTTATTATCAAAAAAATTATAACGCCAACTGATCCAGACGTAAATGAATGTTGAAATAATGTGATGTTTCTTTAAATGCATCAATTTGACGGTAGTTTCAACAATCGATAAAATGTTCACGACGTAGTGAATGTCGGGAAAACTAGCAACAACCACAGCTGGTAGAAAATAAACTTAAGTTTTCAAGTTGTAAAAATAACAACCACAACTGTTCGAAAATAGACTTGTATCACATTTTACATAAATTACTTACGTCAGATCCGTCTTACCTTGACGTCAAGAACACCACACAAGTTTACGAAAACAATACACAGATAAACAAACAGGCAACCAGAACTGCCCCGAAAGAACATAACATAAAACGGCAACAACAACAAAAAATAAAGACAAACAACAAAGAAGTTGAGACAAAATGAATGAAAAAAAAATCAAATACGTGGGCAGTTTGCCTTGCATCCACGAAACTTACGGGCGTGCCAAACTGGACGCAGTTTTCCAGCGTCCGCACGAAATCCGAGTCGGTGAGCTTGATGACGTGAAGGTTGTTGGCTTTCTCCATGTTCTTCACCCACTTGTTGGCCTGACCCTGCGGGTCGATCATCAGCGGCCACCGGCGAGCGTTGCTGCGGGGACGAAAATCGATTCATGTTAGTCGGGTGACTAAATTCAGCCACACACCCAATATCGAACATGTTACTTTAACGTTTAATGAAATGAGCGACGTGGAGAACAACATGAACACGTGATCGAAGAGACGGAAATGCGATTAGTTGATCAGGCACGTATTTGAAATACAAAATGTAATATGTACCGGTATACGCATGCAAATTCATATTGATATATACATGTATGTACATGTATGTACATGTATGTATATAATATGTAAAAGAATACCATATTCCGCATGGGAAATTTATCTGGAGCCTGTTGTATAAAACTTTTACAACAAAGAATCTCCGGTTAACTCACCTGAGTTTGTTTACTTATAGTAAAATCAATGATAAAATGGTATAATTACGCTTCATTTTCTTAAGGTAAAATCAATTATATAATTACGCTAATCGGAGTTTTCATATTTTACCAGGGATATTTCTCTTGTAGAAGTTTAACAGGTACCTGAATGTATTCAACAGTAAAAGCTGGATTTACACGAAATATTTGGGGGAACGAGTACATATATTTTTTTAAGCAAACAACAGTTTTGATTTGTTACTATGCCGTGCAGTTACTCTTTGGGAGACATGACGAATTTAATGTCATTCTTCCTCCTTGCCACCTGTCATGCACCCGTGGACAAGTTGGAAACTTCTTGGTCCGCATTCAAACAAAATGATGGTTTTCCCAGATTCCACACAGAACTGACGTGATTTCTTAATGCTACCTACAGAGGCTTAATTTTTGAAAGCTACAAAAAATGGTATTCCTCTGGAAGGGAGTCAAAGAACTATTACAGAACCTTTCTATGTGAGTATACAGGAGATATTAATTACATCAGTATTATCCACAAATTTCACCAAAATTGCGAATGGAATTGTTTGTATTTGTGAATTAGGGTGGAGTATGGGAGGAGTATGGGTGGAGGATTTAGTAAAGCGAACAAAGTATATTTGCATAATTACGCATTGTCTCTTAAAACACATTGTCACCTCATCCAAAACAGCACATACGTTTATCTTCCAGACATGTGTGAGAAAATAATGTACATGCAATTTATTCAATTGAAAATGAAAGCCATGCACCATAGACAAGTTGATGGAATACGCTGATCATGTAGCCCAAGTTATGGGCGATCAATTGAATTGATCTCGTTTACAGATATCGTTCATGTTAATCATAACATACTGCTTGAAAACTCACTAAAAAACACGTACTCGTTCATCACGATAAACGAAAAAACATAAATGAATAATCAGAAACGCACGTGGAACGTTTAGATGCAAAGTGTGACAGATGGGACAGAGAGCATGAAAGCTTTCAAGTTTAAACAGTACACACGGTTTGGCAAAGACCCGTATCACGTACAAGTATAAATATATTAATTCAATATCGTTTGATATCAAACATGATCGGGAGCCGTCTCTTCAAATTATGGATGTTTATCAATCCATGAGTTGGTCGCTTTACGTGCGACTGTACATCGATCTCAAACGAAAATACAAACAAGTAGACACACATGACGTAGGGGTGACGGAAGATAGTGCAAAAAAAACACACCTTTTTTACAACATGATCGTAGGAAACAAATTTAATCATTTTTTTTATTCCCTTCTTAAATACATTCACGTTTTTCAAACGTACGGCATATGTGTGTATGTGTACGTATCTGAGTAACATGAATATATCAATGAATGTGCGATTGTGCAGCTGTGTATATGACATGTGTGATTGAGGTTTAGTATGTTATTGTATGTTTGTGTGTGTGTGTGTGTGTGTGTGTGTGTGTGTGTGTGTGTGTGTGTGTGTGTGTGTGTGTGTGTGTGTGTGTGTGTGTGTGTGTGTGTGTGTGTGTGTGTGTGTGTGTCGGTACGTAAGTCTGTCCGTGTGTGCATAAAATTTGCATAGATTTGAGTGATCTGAAAGAATACTTGCATACAATTTCACCAAAGCAAAACGAAACAAATAAACATATCTCCAAATTAACGAACAGTCAGGATCATCAACAAATCATGGATAAATCGTTACACGAAAGTAGTTTAACTTGTACACAATACTGTATCATATTATATAAACTACGCAAGTATGAGAATTTGAACTCGAGACCTAAATTTTGGTTTTGGTGCGACGTATAAACTTTGAATCAATATTACTGTATTTGTATGGCTAACACGAGAAACAATCAAATTTTCAATAAACAAGTCAGTTCTAGTCAAAGAAAACGGCAGACATCCCGAGACGTAGGAAATTTAATTTATTATTTCCATTCCACCGCTAAATTGTACACGGGAGTTTAAACCCGCGTGTAACGAGTAGCAGATGGTCTACTCTACGAAATCAATTATTGACAAATATACACTTGAAACTGTTTGAGCATGATAAATTGGCGGCGTCCTTTCGTTTGAAGTCAATTTATTACAGAAATATCGTTGTTTCTCAAGTAGTTCAACGATGTGCTCACCGCATGCAGAAGAATTTTAGGATCATGTTGGCCTTGGCATATCACCACATTTATGTTACGTTTCCATGACAACATGTTTTTCGATACGATCCATTTCATAGAGCTTTTGAAGTAATAAGAGTGAAATTTCATTAATAAGAGTGAAATTTAATTGACGGCAATGGTTACATGAATGGTTCGTTATAAGTATAGCTTGTGTCACATAAGTGGTAAACGGAAAATTGTTTACTCGAGTGACACAAGCACACACACACATACACAACCACACACACCACACCACACCAGCACAACAACACACAACACACAAAATCATACAAGCGCAGACTATACACATCGCGTTGTTGTAACACTGAAGATTTAAACGCTTTCGTAGTACAAATATATATGCGTTATACAAAAAAATCCATCTAGAAAACATTAAACTTTTGGAATTTTCGACGTGAAATATATTTATTGGAAAAATTCAGATAAGCACTAAAGTTTTACATTCAAGTATAACACAAACCTTCCGTATGATTTCAATTACAAACTATGAATTTTAAGAAAAGATTGTTGATAAAAGACTTTATCGAAAGTGAAGATTCGGTAAGAAATAAATATGTGAATGGAATATCGAAAGGTTATGGAGTTAAAACAATTGATGTTGAGGTGAAAAATGTTTCGTGAAGACCAAAAGTGTCATTTGTTTGCACCGGTGTTTGATTGGGTTCAAGACATAGAACTGAGTTATAGACGGAGGAAAAGTGTCTCACATGGTCCGCACTTTTCGCTTAAAAATAATACCTGATGATGATTCCATTTTTCGACGAGAGAACTGTCGGTCGGGAGTCCAGCGATTTCCAGGCTCGGATTGGACCTGTCTCAGGGTGACTGCTAGGGAAAACCGACGAGGTTAGGGGTACAGGGTCCACTCATCGTAACCAGTCTTGATGTTGGTCTGTAAATAGGAGAGAAGAGAAAAGAAGAAGGAGGGTGATGAACACTGTTGTCGATGTGACGGTTATAGTTTACATTTCCAGACAAATTCTATGTAGATTGAAACAGAGTTTGTGCACCGAACGGCGAAAACGTACAAAATTAAGAATTAGTATTTGTTTATTTTGTTTCATCATGAAATATTGGGTACACCTTACAGTATAATGGTGAGCGAAAAAAAACTCACAAGGTAAGAGTCTAAATATAGCAATTAACCATACAGTATACGCACAAATAATAGTAACATAAGACACAAATTAACCAGACATACATAATCTACTACGCACGGCCCACGCGTTCCACACACACACACCAACCACACAAACACACACGGCGCGCGGCGCAACACACACACAAATACACACACACACAACACACCACACACAAACAAATACACGATGTTTTAATGTATGTGCAGGTATTACAACCGAGCGGTATTAAACCCAGATAAAGTGTACAGTTAATTAATATGGGTTACGAGAGCGGAGAAGTGAATTGCGTAGTTACAATAATTAGTCACTTGGTGACGATTAAAACAAAAACGTGTCGTAAAGTCACAAGAGAAGTAAAGAATATATTTGCATGATCCGAACTGTCGAAGAGCGTTGTAATAGTTGTTGACGAATGAAAATACAGTAGTTAAACCTTTCAATAGAGTAAACGTCTCCATGTAAGAAAGTGTCCAAACACATGTATATTCGAAAGCGAAAGGTCTTTAAAACTATGCTAATGCTGATATCGGTAGATAAGTGAATGTGAACGTTAGCTTTCACATCTCGCAAAAAACGAGGAACAAGTTAAACTAATGTGTGAAACAAAATACAATTATCATTACAGTAATATAACTGTTTGACTAGAGAGATTTTTTCGAAGTAGCCAAGTACATTGTGTGTGTGAAATAATAAATGGCCTGCGAAAGAGATTCAAATATGTGCAAACTATACTAACACAACGATCGATTTAATTACGATTGGCAAATGTATGACATCTGCAAGCGAATATTTTTGGATCACTGCAAAAGGCGTTCGATATGTTGAACAGATGGACGAGAGAATAAAAAGATAACAAAGACATAGACATACACTGTCGTGCCTGAAGCCCACCTGATATAAATAAATCACCATTACAATGTCCATGTATTCATTATTACTACGACACGACATCAGAGCTGCCACCTTCTGCTGACTAAAAAGCATACTGAGTCACAGTAAAAATCATATTTTGAAGGCAAAAAACATATTTGGGTACAAACGTGGGTAAATTACACATATTACCATGCCCATCAAATTTAAGGGAAGAAAACATTTTGCAATAAAAAAAATCATATTTTGTTACTTTTGACGATGAAAAAAGAAACCCTAAATATCGTTAAAACATATTAAGTGGCAGCTCTGCAATATATACAGATGTATAATGCATCGTGATCGTATACATTTTCATTTTAAACCACGTTACATTATTAGCTCCCATCTCTGTCTGAAAGAATGTCCATGTCGCCAGGATTATTGCATTATTTCATCTATTCTCTCACTTTCGTAAATATTTGAAGAACTCTGTTTATGTAATATATTTATACATATGTACGTTGGTATATATTCCTACCGTTTGCTTTATTGCGCACGCGCATACTGTACAAAAGTGACCGCTGGGGTTATTATTTATCCGAACATCGGCGTGTCAGCAGCAACACCAGCACGTCGTCTTCTGGGGACCAAAAACGTGACATTGTTCGAGTGCATTTGCATGGATACGGAATCAGCTGGCAATTTATAACCGCTCTCGCCAATACTTTATTTGATAGGTGCACGATTCTTGGACAGACGATTGATGATGCTTGCTCACTTCTGACAATTGTTGCAGACATTTTCATTAATGACTAGACGGACTTTTCGTGCGGTCACTTTAACTTTCAACACGAGATTTCTGTGCCGGTTGAAACTAGATAGCCTACGTGCATAAAGTGACGATAAGCATTTCCAATTTTTTCAGCTCTCAGAAATGTTATTGTTCTACTGAAAAATACGTGCCTAGCTGTTATCGTTGTAGCTCATGGACATAGCAAGTTTATCCTGAAAAACAGTTCGCAAATTCCTGTTCAAAATAAGATCTAATCAGCGACAACTGCTGTATTTTACAAGTGCCGTATATGATACTACTAGAATTAAAACGCAAATACTATAATAACGACATGGATCTCAGACGTCACGAGTATTAACAAGGGATATCAAGACGTAATTTCATTCACGAGAGAGATTACTGCCTAAGAGTTCCCACGTCCACTTGTCTTAACGTTCAATGTTTTTACGTCTCCATGCGCTCATTTTGAAGTTCAACTCCAGCTCACGATTAAATCGAACTGGTATGAATACGAGTGTGCGCATATACATCAAGCGCACCTTCGACTTCCTGTTGCACGATCGACAATATTATTCATAGAAATCTTGTTCATATTTGATTTACAACTTGAAATTTTGATTTACACTTCGGGATAAATTCGTGCTGGTCATCGATAACTACAATCTTCAGTAATAAGAGTATGGACTGTGAAACATGAACGTTTGAACTTCGTGGAGCAATGTAATTTATGATTCGTGTGAGTTACCAGCATGTTTTCAAACTATTGTATTATTTCAACTAGCGGCTTCATATCGAGTCAGTTTGTTGTAATGACTGCCATGATGTGATGTGACATCGTGCGTGGTATAGCAATATTCGAATTACTAAAATATATTCCAGATACTGTTGCCTTGATACCATTTCTTCTGCATTTGTGTGGATTAAACTACATCGATACGCTCATTTCACGGACAAGCTCTAAATGAGATTAAAAACGACATTCAGACATGAAATACAACACAAGGTTCAGTCAAGCTTAGTCCACAGAAAAAAGTGCTGTTAGAATTATCAATAATCGACTGTGAAAGGAACGAGAACTAAGTCTTTCAGCCCCGTCCTCCAGTACATTAACCCTCTACGTAACAATGCAATAATATTCCATATATTGTGTATGTGATATCTTTAGTGTGGTATTGAGACGGTTAAACATGGCAACTGATATTATCAACACAACGTCTACGGAGGAATGGGAGGAAGAGATGTTAGAGACAGGACTAGCCGAAATTTTCGAGGCCGTTTTCCTGGCGTTCGTGTCCATCTTGGGTACATTCGGTAATCTACTGGTGATAGCGGCCGTCGTGACCACTCCTGCTCTTCGTACACGTTCGAATATCTTTATCATTTTCTTGGCAGCCATGGACCTTATCACCACAGCGGTGCTTACACCATTTTTCATCTTTACCCTCGTCGAAGGAGGTTGGCCGCATGATACAGTCTACTGTAAGGTTCTGGGATATGCTGCGCTTATGTGTCTTGCGATGTCTGTTGTGACGCTAGGTCTTATTGCCGTTACAAGATATGTCGCTGTCACTCGCCCTAAACACGTTTTCCGAAAGCAGTGCAACAGTTACGTGATACTATCAGCTTTTGGGGTGCTTGTGTCTTTAATTTGTCTAATAGCCATCCTCCCAGAGGTCATTGGATTTGGACAGGTTGGGTACAACACCGACTTGGGTCACTGCTCGATGGTGTGTGAGACCGATCGAGACTGGTGGTTTTGCGCAAGCATGTTTTTGTCGGGTGTGGTCACCACGATGGTGGTCACTCCCGCGTACTACACGCTGACGCTTTGGGTGGTCAGGAAGAGTCGCATGACAGTGGCGGCCATTAGCAGAAACAGTCAAAAGTCGACTAACCATGGCCGACCTAGCACTAATAATCAACCGAGCGACGGCGGCCACCGCGCTCCGACGCTAAGCCGCGAGGAGCTCCGCCTGACCAAGAAACTCATGATGCTGTTCCTGATCTTCTTCATCTGCTGGTGTCCCTACTCCATCGTCATCCTGGGCGATCGGTACGGCATCATGCCGACGCCGCTGCACCGGTTCACGAATCTCTTCATGTGGGTCAACTCGTGCCTGAACCCCTACCTCTATGCCTGGATGATGCGGACATTCCGCCAGGCCTACAAGCGACTGACCATGTTCAACCGATGGAGGAAGTACCTTCCGTGTAGGAAGTGGCGAGAGGAAGTAGAATCCACCTGCGTCTCAGTCAATCAATCCACAGGCGCAACCCTTTAAACTATAATTATTTTTTATTTACCCATGGTAGCCACTTCGGTCAAATAAACTGTTCTCCCCGAATGTTATTATTACCCTTCTCTGTTCTAGAATGCCGAGCACCTGGCTAGAAAGCAGAAGGTACCCTTTTTAAAAGTCTTTGGTATGACCCGGCCGGGACTCGACCCGCGACCTTTCGATTGTGAGGCGGACGCTCTAACCATTAAAGGCCATCACACCGGTAATAAGGTAACAGAGTTACCATGTTGTTGCGTTTCTATCAACTCTACGAATACATTCAGCACTTGCATTTATATTATTTAATGCAACTACACTGCATTTTATGTCAGTACAAACTACAAATTTACGAAGTGTTATCTACAAAATGTTGTAATAATCTATTTTTGTGTTGTTTCTATGGAAATACTACGCACTGGAAATTGGGTCGGTATGAGGGTATCGGCTCAAGCATCTTCTGGGCGATTCCATGTTGACTCGCTCAGTATCAATGCAACAAAATAAATAAATGTATATTTAACATGTAATCTTATGTGTGTGGTATTTACTATTGAAGAAGTTTAACTATTTGAACATTTTCACAATCTTCTCCAGTCTGACCAAACAAAATATGGACTGAAGATCTGTTCTGTGGTCATGCGATAAACCTAGCAGAAAGCATTGATGATCATTTCACGTCTGGAGTAGTTAACTATTTCCTTACGAAATGGATAGACAGAAGTTTCTCGTCATACCAGACATATTCGAGTGTCGCACACAACCTCCATTTTTGTCTCTACATAATACATTTTATACAAAAGGGGATTACCTTAGCTAATCAGTCGATGATTAATATTCGATTCAAACGGTTTAACATGCGTGATTTAAGGCAGATTTTCATTTTGTTTCGTCGTGCTGAGTACACTGGAAAATGTTATAAGACGCCAAAAGTCTGAGATAGAAATCCCTTTCTGTCAAGTATTTTGAGTACGTCATGTATTCACATCTTAATGCTGATAGTGGGTCGCATTAAAAGTAGTGGTGAGGAATGTTTGATTTTGCGAGATGTGCAAAAAAGAAGATGTCTTGATATCAAATGCACTTAGATATGTACATCAAATGTGTGATAAGATCTCTGCAATCAGAGTAATCTAGCTTCTTAAAGACGCGAAATACAAGCGTTTAAAAATTGTATTTTTAAATGCGTAATATTAACGCTTTTCTACAAAATTATATATATTTCCATTACGCCGGAATTTTCAACGATTCTTTTCAATTGGCTGGCCATTTACAGGTATTTGAACATTTTTTTATAGCAAGTTCCATTTCGGGCTCTAACACTCTCACCCAGTGCCTGCAATACTGGATTTATCTATCAGTCGTTATGCAATATTGATGGTTTATTTTATCATGGAGACACGAAATAATAGTTAAAACAAATATATTATCGCAACAATGTGCCCCTTCACGATGTGATTGTCTTTCCGTAACCAACTGTAAGGTTCGAATCAAATGTTAAGAATTAAGTCGCTATAAATTGGTAAACTTTACAAGCTAGTCAGACGTTAATATCACAGACTTTGTAAAGCATAAATGCCCTTCTGGCTATACCTGGAAACCACATTAACAGCCTTTTGGTTTTTATTAAAAACATAAACTTACAACTATAATCATTTTCATTGTATCATTGATCTCTTAATTGTTCGAAATTTGTGAGTGTTTGCCGATGCTTTTATCATGTTTAATGGTCAACAGTGGATATCATTGTATGTTATGTCTACTTTACAACTTATCACATTGTTTTTAAACAATATTTTACACTTACAAAATTACCAATCAAAACGTATGACTAATTATATATACAAAAGATCTGCTGCAGTATTTTTTTTACAGATCCAAGCCACACTAATTTATGTAGCATTTCATCCCATTGATGGATGCGACATTTTAATAATTTGTTTCAATTCTAATTGCACACATGCGTTGTTTGTCCTATTATTGTACATCGTTTACATTACTGAACTTACTAATATGAGGAAACATATTGAATTGAAGGACGTTTAGTGTGCCCTGGTATATTCACAACATTATAGCGTTGTTAAGATTAACTTGATTATGTAAAGTAATTAATGACAAGACTCAACACAATGCTAGCACTTTAACTCAAATTGCTGTTTTCATTACATTACAATTAGTGACAAACCACTTTGCCTCAAACTGGCATTAACACATGTTTAGGTTGGTTCTGGGTAAATAAAGGAAGTGCACTCGCATTAGTATAGTGTTTAAGTGTAGGACTCATTAACATAGTCATGTAGTCAAGTCTACAACAGAATGAGGAAGAGAGGCGATCCTAAGCTTGCATTTTCATAACGTACCTTGTCTATTAATCACGTTATCTTTGTTATTTCAAACACACTTAAAAAAATCCGGGTCAGACTCGGAAAAAGGATCCGTTACACACTCTAAAAAAGGGCCAGTTTCAACCAAATTCCGGGTCAAGTTTGACCAAAATCTGAGGCAACCTGACCCGAATTTTGGTCAAATTTGACCCGGAATGTGGTTAAACCTGACCCTTTTCCAAGTGTGACCCCAACGGATTCTTTCTCCGGGTCAATCTGGCCAGGATTTGGGTCAAAATTGACCCGGAATGTGGTTAAACCTGACTCTTTTTCCAAATGTGACCACAACGGACTCTTTCTCCGAGTCAGTCTGACTCGGAATTTAACGAGGTCAATATGTACTAGCCTACTCAGCCCGTGTACTGGATGGGACGTAAGGAACCATCCCAGTAGTCCAACATGTGTTTTCAGCTGGGTAAAAATTAACGGGTGTGGAACTGGAAGGACATGATTATAAGGCTTTCATGGTAATACCGATAATCATACATGTACATAATTGTGTATATATACAGTGTTCCATGAGTTCTATAAACAAGGCAGCGGATAATAATAAACACTTATTATAAACACCATGTTATTAGAGCCAACTTCGTGATACTATTTCAAAATATGAAGGATTTGTTTGCAAATACGCAAATGTAAATGAATACACTGTAAAATGCGTGTTTATCAATGAAACATACTTGTGCAGAAAGTGATAGCGAAGACGTGTTTAGAAAATGTTTAGTCTATCTTTTTCAGAAATTGGACACCGATGTTTAGTGCTTTGACACACAAGGTTTAGCCTCTATAACATGTTTACAAAGTGATAGCAAGACATGGGTTTCGAAAAGCGTTCATTGTCTGAACACAATTTTTACAGTGAGTGTATGTGTATGCACCCGCGTTCAATTAAATAGACGAGAGAACCTATAAAAGCGAAATGAAAAGCTTTGCAACAAACAAATTTAATAAAGAACATTTTATTAAACAAGTGTATGGTAAAATATTAGTGTGTACATTAAAATTATATACCAATTATTTTCACAAAAATCTGTCGTCCATTATATGATTTACAGCCTAATTGACAAATATATAGATTGTATTTGTGTGTATAAATGATTAAAGGTTTGATTAACATTAATGAATTCTGAATACAATAAACGTGTTATATAGATTTGTATATTTTATTGCATTTGTATTTGATTATTCTGAAAGAACGTATTATATGGATCTGTATATTTTATTGCATTTGTGTTTGAAAGAGAAAATGTGATTTGCATATTTCTAAATAGTTTTTATAAAATCGATTGTTACTTGCCGGTCATGTAGTATTACTGAAAAGCCTTTTATCAAAAATAAAGGATTAAACTCTAAACCATTTAAATAGGTTGTGCGTCATATTCGTTAAGGGGTATTTTTGATGTGAGCCAACAGTGGTGTAACAAGAGTTGTAGCAAATATGGGGGAAATTTAGCGAGAAATGGGGATGTTGTCTATGCTTTGCTCAAGTTGGAAGTACGCACATGCGTGTGCGTAGGCCTACAATGTACAATGAAAGTGACGTTCATAAATCATCGCCCCAACCCCCGCCCCACCCTACCCCGTCGAGCCACTAACCTTGGCTTATTTGCAACAGACCTGAACACGACGGAACTGTGTTATGTTCACTCTTGTGTAGCTGAAATGAACCAATTAAATAATCAATATATACTCACGAGCGGCACAGAAGTACAACTAAATAATCCTTTCAGCATTTAGAAATTAAAATGGTACAACTCGAAAAGGCCCTTTTTCATTGAACTCTTTTATTCTTACCACTCTCGTAAAAGGGCACTACACTTAGAATTACCTCCTTTTACATGCCGTGCCTCTGACGTAGCACACATTTTATACGACTCGGTTAAATTCGCATGATTAATCGTATTATTCTGCATATGGGCACAAACTATATCAATCACCACGCCCCCTTGGCTTACTTTTTCTACAAAATCCCAGACTAAAGACAAACACATACCCGCTCATTAGCCGACGTGATTACTCAAACTATAATTACACAGTTTGGTACTGCGCTAATGACTACCGAACTCATGACAGAGATTGAAATTTAAGACGGAAACTACGTAAGCATTATAAAATCACGAAAATCAAGACTCTGGCGCCTTTCCCCATCCCATCCCACCCCAAAAAAATCTATCTTAGAAAAGCAAATAACTAACTACCTAAACAAATAAATAAATAACAGTAATAATACATAAATGAATGAATAAAACCACGAGCGTGCTTTGAATAATACTGCTCTCATGTTACATGATACATGATAAACAAAACATCAGGGCGTCTGATTCTTGTTTCTTCTTCACGATGGTTTTTCTTGAACATTGCAAGTCAGAATACGTCTTTCCATGATTACTCACATGACGAGCCTAACCACAAGAGCATTGAACCTACGAGTACGATAAGTACACACAGGGATGGCGCCATAGGAACAGAGGGGCGGGCGACCTATTGTTTTCAAAGTAGTAAAAATCAGGGAATGCTAGTGTTTCTGGAAATCCCCCCCCCCCAAAAAAAAGAGACTGTGGCTGTTGGCTGTGAACGAATATGATTTTGCCGTGAAAATGGTTTTCGGCGGAACTGAGTTTTTTGGAGGGGGGGGCTTGTTGTGCCGCTGTTTGGCCGTGAACATATATATTTGGGCCGTGAAACTGTTTTCCGGCGGACATGAGAAGCCCCACCCCCTCCCCCTTTTGCCTGTCGCATCGATGTTTCGCCGTGCACGGATATGATGTGGACGTGAAGCTCCCGTCGCCCCTGTAAGGTTTTACCCTGGGGCCGCAACTGCCAACACTCTATAATGCAGGGCATAATGTGCATAATGTAATACTGCAACAAATTTTTACAAAGTGTTTAGTAATCTCCCTTTACCCCAAATGATATTGCTAGTCTAACGGTTACAGTCCGACAGGCCGAATGTCTTACAAACTGAAAATACATAAGCGTTTGCACTTAGTACGAGCAGCTGAAAATGCATATTTGCCCCCCCCCCCCCCAACCCATGCCGACCAAGGTAAATGGCACACACCAGTTTATAGAGTTTTATAGACTTTTCAATGTACCAAGCGAGACGACCGGGAGACCTACAGGACATCCTATACTCCCGTACTGATGATGATGATGATGATGATGAGGATGAGGATGAGGAGGAGGAGGAGAAGGAGGAGGAGGATATAAATTTTAGTTTCGCGCCTGACCTCCTTAAATTGGGAGGCGGTACCTGCCCCCATGCTTCTCACCTGTTGTTAAGTTTGAAGCTAAATTATACAAGAATTATACGAAATAGCGCATGTTACTTTTATTTTTATATAGGCATGTGTACAAGCTTTGCCAAAGAAATGCATATCCCTCTAAAGTTACTGAAGTGGATTTAACACCTTTTGGAAAGGAACTCTGCATTTCTGACTTTTAAATATTCGATGATCCCAGTATAACTGCAACGTTATTTCTTTGGTGATTTAAATACGACAATCAACTGATGATATTCAGATTTACTTATCGCGATTGACGAAAGCGATAGCCCAATTGATAGCGATAACGATATTCCACCAGGTCACAAACGCAGATACAAATATCAGAGGACATATCACCACAATCAAAAGTCTCACTGATGTGAGTTACAAAAATCAGTGCTAAACAAAAACTGCCACTTGAGCCTCGCACGTTCTGCAAATATTCAAAAATAATGACGTCATTAACGTACATAAATATAAGCCAACTACAGCGTAATGAAATATTTTTCGTTTCTTTCTATGTTAGTAATTGAATGGTGCGTGGTTCTAATTTATTGAACAAAAACATGATACGACAATAGGTGCCCTATTTTGGCAAACGGAATGAAGTGTCAAAAGTGAAATTTCGTATAAATTAGAAAATAAGTTTGTTTCTGTCAATACACTGTTATCAATGCAATATCGTGGCATTCTTTCAATAAGAATAATTATTTCATCTAAAAAAAATGGCCTGGACGTACAGCATAATTGGGTTGTTTCAAACGCACCAATTATTCAAATTTGAGTGGGATTTTTTACTTACCTCCTTTTGCCAAATTCGGGCAGACAAATCATAATACGTGGTATTGGAATACATGTCACACGTAAGCGTATAAGAAAATGAGTGTTGTAGTTCACACGAGATCTGACGTGATTTTTTTATTAATATTTGTAAAGAACGCGTCTGTGTTTACCATGTATATTTTGAAAGTAAACATTCACTTAAAGTATTGTGATAATACTATTTTTTATATAGTAACGTGTCGAATTCACGTTTGTTTGACAAGCTTTCTAATGAGAAAGTTCGAGACATAAATCGACATTGGGTTCAAATACGTTTATGATTAGCAAACGCCTACACGGGAATATGTATTTACCACAATGCAAATGCAAATGGAACATATTGTGGACAGAGACAAATATAATCAATCTAATCAAAAAACCAATCATTCAATCAATGCAACCAACCCATCCAGCAATCCATCAATCCATCAATAAATCAATATAAGCAAACATTGCAAACTTGTGGATATAACAATCTAAAGTCGTAAAGTTATCAAAATTGGTTGACGTTACAAATGCGGTCGACAATCACGGATTTTAGGAAAATGTATTAATTTCCTGCATGGATGGTCGAAGTATGCTCATGAAATAACATAACATATAACGAATACAATGGAAATTCTGATAAAAATAAAATTTAAATTTTCAAAACCGTTCCCAGATGTATAAATTCATATTGCAGTTTTTACTGCAGTATTTAGTTAACGTTTCTCCCAGAAGCATACAAGAAAGCCTTGACAATTTGCCAACATTTCACGTTAACTCTCCATGCTGCTGCATGCGTTTGAAGCACTGTCCTGAAGTTTGATATGAGCCGAGTTTATCGCTATATACTATTCCATGAAAACGAAGTGACAGGCGCAATGGTAATTCCATGAAACGAAACAAAGTAAACAATGCAATACCAATCAATCAATCAATCAATCAATCCATCAATCAATCAATCAATCAATCAATCAATCAATCAATCAATCAATCAATCAATCAATCAATCACAAACAATCAGTCAATCAATCAATCAATCAATCAATATCAATGAGAACTGTGAAATAATTTTGTGGAATGCAACAGAATCTGAAGTCGTACAGCTGTCAAAATTGGTTGATATTAAAAATGCGACAGACTATCGGGAAACAGTTTATTAATTTCCTACATTGTCGAAGACGAAGTATTCTAATGAGATAACATAAACATGACGAATACAACGAAAATTCTAACAAAAATGAAATCTCATTATTTTTTTCGAACATTCCCGGATGTATAAATTCTAATTACACAGTTTCATCGCAGTATTTATTTAAAGTCCATGTCACTAGTACAAAATAAAGCCTTGACAATTTTGCCAACATTTCACGGTAACACTCCACCCAGCGGCGTGTGAAGTATCATCCTGGAGATTCGTGGAGATGGGTAACCCGATGTGAGCCAGGTCCAAGCGCAAAAATATTATTCCATGAAAACGAGGCGACTCGTGCAAAGTGAATTCCACGAAAACGAGACAAGGGATGAGAAAGTACACATTAACTGTAAGTTAACATTTTACCCTTCCATTATAAACACAGAATAATAATAATTATATGAAATTTATGGAGTTTTATTGCGATGATGATGAAAAAGTTAACAGGAAACCCAAACTGAAATAAATGCCAAGATTCTGTATGAGCATAAATTTCTTTCCGAAAGCTTTTGCATTCGGTATTGAAAAAAAAATCGGTAATTTATTTTGTCGGGACGTTTTTCACTTACACGCAATGCTCTATTTCAGTATGACAACGATCTAATTGCATTACCTCACGCATTCCTTGAAGATGCTAATGGGTAGACTGAGATAAACTAGCATTTCATGTGATTTGAAACCTTTAGAACACGAGTGGGAAATTTTGAAACGTTATTTCACGGGTCTGCAAAAAACAGGGTCAGCTCGTTAGTCCTATACGGTTTGTTATTCCGAAGGCTCAAATACTCTGAAGGTTCGTTATTCAGGAATCACAAATTTTGTATAGATAGGAGGCGCTATTCCGAAAATGAAATAGAGATCGTTTATCTGAATATTCAGTACATTATTCCGAAGGTCCGTTATTCCAACAATTCGTTTTTCCGAAAATAAAATTGGGTTCGAAACACGGAAGGTTCGCTCCTTCGAAAATGAAATAGGGTTCGAAACACCGAAGGTTC
The DNA here is from genome assembly GCA_001188425.1 of Eucidaris tribuloides. Classification (NCBI taxonomy): domain Eukaryota; kingdom Metazoa; phylum Echinodermata; class Echinoidea; order Cidaroida; family Cidaridae; genus Eucidaris; species Eucidaris tribuloides. The sequence continues at coordinate 25,165 of JZLH01S0623455.1, read as the reverse complement.
ACTCCTCCGAAAATGAAATAGGGTTGATATTCCGCAGGTTCATCTCTCCGAAAACGAAACAGGTAGCCCTTTTGATATGGGGGTAAACGAATTTTATTTCGTTTTCGGAGAGTTGCACCTACCGGATATCGAACGCAATTTTATTTTCGGATACAGGTACAGATACAGTACAAGTAGAGAATTTCTCTCCACGTGAGAATATTCCAGAATATTTCCACTAAAATTAATCATTCCTCCCCATTTGCCAATGCATGGAGTTCAATCAATTCTGCTTTTCTGAACACGCGGTTTGTAACTTTGGAACTTTTGCAATGTACAAAATTGATATTTAGTTTACGTGAGGACATCGTTTTAAAAAAAATTAATTTATTTCAATATTTCAGTTTCAACGTTAGTCCATTTCATTCCAAAATAGTCCAGAGCACTTGGAAATAATTCTGGGACGGTACTGAAGATAGATAGATAGATAGATAGATAGATAGATAGATAGATAGATAGATAGATAGATAGATAGATAGATAGACAGACGACATGTGGTTAGAGAAGTGTCAGTTGCAAAGCCGTTCGACGTCATTTCACATACACATACATACATGTACGTCACCGAAAACAGACGCTTTGTTTTCAACTAAAACAGGCCTACCCACAAAAGTGTAAATGCCTGTTATAAAATCCAAGCTCTACTGTGTCTCGCAAACCACCAACATGAATATTTACGATGGTCGCTCTGTTTCTGTTGTTGTCGGATTTCTGTAAGTTTCTGTGCGAAATGAGGCCACCTTTTCTAGGTTAAAATAAAGACATAATGCCACATAATACTCAATACCTGAATAATGATGAGCACAAGGACTGCGACTCACGTGGACCGTTTCTGCCGCCCTTAACATCATAATTTATACATGAGGTGGATAAAACACCACAAGCTATAGCCTCTTTGCTACAAACATGACGTACAGAACATCTTCAAAAATGCAATTCGTGCAAGAACAGGGAACGTAAATTCATTTTAATAATGTAACAGATACGTGCAATTTTCAGTGTAATAATTAACAAGGCGTAGGCTGGGGGGGGGGGTGCACTTGGGGTGACGTGCCCCCCCCCCTCCCGCAGAGCCATAGGAGTTCCCCCCCTGGCAATAAGCCAAAACGAATTTTGCGACCAACTTTTTTCTGCTTTACATACGCCTGATTTACTCACTTTACTTCCACCTCCCTAAGATGTGCACCTCCCCATGTCACTTTAGTTCCACCTCCCCGTGCCCAATCCAGCCTACGCCCTTGTATTAGCAAATAAATCGGTTCAATAAAGTCATGATCCGTGATGGACGCTCTCCGTGCGAGCGTGTTTGTGTCTGTGCGTGCGTGTGTGAGTATGTGTGTCTGTCTCTCTGTGCATGCGGGTATGCGTGCGCGTCGTACATGTTTGTTACTGCGTTTTTGTGTATCTTCACGTATATGTATTGGTGTGTGCACATATGATGCAATATCAAGTCACATCAAATAAAATTAACGAAGATTTATTACCAATAAAGGAATACTAGGTTTAATATGTTTTCCTGGAGGGAAATTAAAAATTTGTATCATGCCAAGGAGTTAAAATGAGAAATGCTGTACTATACTTTACTGTGTGCAGTAGATGATGATAATGTTAGTAGGTATTATCCAACAAAATTGCGACAAAAATATGCATAATCGATACAGATTATAAACAGTTCAGCAGTCTCCACACACTACTCCAATATCGTTCGCGTCCATGCATGAAAACTTTCACATGCACAACTGAATTGTCATGGAAACATTTCCATAATATCCTAAATTACTGTAATACGTTTTGATTTCTCCCCCTTGCATCCCATACAATTATATTTAATGACGAAAAAAACTATACCGCTTTTAAGCGTACTTAATTGCAGTGACGGATTAAAACGGTTATCTGGTCGCATTTATTGGACTATTCGTTAAATTATTCACTTGGACGTGCTCGCAACATCGGATCAACATATCATATCCATTATAACGTAAAATATAATTTATTTAAATGCAATGAAGATGCAACCTTGTCAATACCAAATGCCTTTTTTAATCCGATCACGGTAGGTTTTTTCGTTGCCAACAACAAAACTTGCATTAGTGACGAAATGTCCAATGCAAGTCATTAAAATGAAAGTTTTCAAATAAATTACCGAATGGAAACTGGTACAACGAGTGATTTACATTTAGTTAACAAGGGTGGGAGTTCTCTAAACGTACTAGATTGGTGATTGGTGATGTCGTGACGTAAATTCATGGGTCATTCGGTAAAATTTTCATGATATTTTTTGCGTAAATGCATGACCGGAATTAATTCTACGCAATAACCAAAAACGCAATGACGCCACCACAATTTTAATAGTGCATATTTGACATTAGATTTCATGATACAAAATGACCGCATACGTTGGACGTGTATTAATTTTGTTTGTGTTAAAATCATCGTCATAAAATCGCTGTGACTATGAGTTTCATCTACCATCTACTTTCAGCAGTTTTTCATCACCTACAATAAAGAAGCACGTCGGCAGATCATTTAGCATACAAGACTTATAAATAATTGAAAACTATAAAGTTTCACTCGTAACTCATTTCATCCACAGCATGCAGAACTGTGATGAGTTTAAGTTTTTAAACGATCACTTTCATAAGCAGTATACTTTTTTGATAAGTAAAGCAGATCTGAATTGTAGAAATAAATTATACTCGTACGTCTTGCCTTTAAGGGCATGACTACACGCACATTTATCATATATCTTTGATGACGTAACAGCTACGTCAGAACAGCAAAGAGGACCTATCACGATGCCGAGTGCAGTCCTAGAGTATGATCTTCAGCACCCCCTTCCTTTCCTGAGTATAATTTATAAACGAATATGCTCGTTAAACGCACTTACGCGTATCTTTTATGTTACAGTTAAGGAACAGGGGTCGCGCCACCGGGGGGGGGGGGGTTAGGAGGCGGCCGGCCCCTTTTTTCAAAGTAACGAAATAACGGGGATTTTACCGGTTTTTGGAAAAATTTCTCCCCCACCCCCATTGTTGTTTATTTGGCCAGTATTTTTTTTTTTTTTTTTTTAGGGGGGGGGGGCAGGCCAAAAATGGTTTTGGTCGTCGTCGGCCCCCTGCCCCCTGCTTGTCGGATGTTTGGCTTGTAATTTGACAGATTTTTTGGGGGGGTGGGAGGTGGGGGGAAATTGTCCCGACAGATTTTTCGCTAATCTTATAAGATTTTACCCTGGCGCCGCCCTTTTAAGGAGTACACTATTGAATCATTATTAGATGGTTGGAAGTTTGGATATTTATTCTAATCCGTGGGAAGGGAAATGTCGTCAACAGTGTACAAACTCTCCGGCATTAAAGACAGAGTACGGGATTTGCACATCAGAAAACGGTAAAATGAATGAAATCAGCTCAAATCGTTCACAATGTGAAGATTAGTATAACTGAACACCTGTCATAGGACCTTTGCGTAGAATACGTAGTTTTGGTGAAAATCTGGACATCTAAACTTCAAAATTTACAGTGACGTTAACGTGCACGGGCTGTTCCAAAATTGTCCGATCAGCCGTCAGCCGAAGGTCGCGCGGAGTTTAGCCGTTTAACTAATCAGTGTGCTCCGCTGGTCATGCGAACATACACATAACCGTGATTCGCAATTTGAGCAAAATTTAAACTCACGGAAAAAAACACTATTCTGGTAACATATCGCTATTAGTTTTTCTCATAAAACAACAAATTCGTGACGTATGGATCTCAAACTTTCAACACACCATTCGAAAGTACTAAACTACCGTTTGGTATTGGTAATGAAGGGAAGTAATGGACTTGCAAATCCCAAACACAATCTTTAATGTCATTTTTCTTGTCAAGGAGAGTTAACACCCTTCTTATTCTCAGTCGACGACTGTACTTCTAATACTGACGAAATGTAATTCACCGGACGTAAACAAACAATGGACAATCAACGTCCATTACATTCCACATATAACCAATTCTCCGTATGTTAGACAGCTGTTTTAAACTACCAAAGGTCGTTACACCCTGGACAATGTTCAACCGTATCGATATTCTTTTATGACGAAACAAGCCACAATTATGGAAGAGGGAGTGGAAACGAGTGTAAAATTGACAGCGTATCTCCTTAAAGTTTAACCAATCATGAACACATTTGGTTGAACTTAGTACACTTATGTCATCTTTCGTCCGCCAACGCCCTCAGAATCTGTTCTGAGTGCAAACTCGCACCTGAAATTGATTACACCAGGAACATTCTTCTTGATCATGGTTACCCAGAACAACATGTGCATACTTGAGTAGGTTTGACCAGTGATGTGGGTACGTACACGAATGCGCCTCTACTAAAGTAACTAACAATTTACTGGTACTCAAGATTTCCAAATTGCTTTAAAAAATAGCATGTTTAAACGTTAACGAAGCTTTTCGATCTGCAACTCATCAGGTTATCACGCAGATACGAACAAATCACAAGAAAATCCGTCTTACATGCTACTTTTTAAAGCAATTTGAAAATAAATATATAACGAATAAATAAATAGTGCTTATATCCATTTCTTGAATTTCCTCGGGATTCCCCAGTTTTTTTTCTTCTAGAATTATAACCAAAATTCAGCTCTAAATATCTTCCATTGCAAACAAACAAGGTTTGGGGGTTAGCAACGGATTACGCATCAAGGTAATCACTGAAAAAAAGATACTTTATCAACTTTATCACTCAAAAACAACTAATTCTGGGTATTTGAACAGTATTTATCTAGATCAACCGTCTCCAAAACAAGAAATTAAGATGTCCTTCACCTGGATATCCTACGTGTATAATGCTTCCCGTCCAAACCAATAGTTCACGGTCTATTTAAATTCATACCCATTAGGTACATTAAACAATTAAGACGAGAACGAGGCATTTGGGTTAAAGATTTACTAGCAGCATACAGTAATTGGTGCGTCTGTTATCTTAAGCCAAAGGGTATAGGGGGAGTAGTAATGTATGTCGATCGACGCATAGTCTGTAGCAACGAACCGTTGCTGTGAGTGCAACGATCAAATACCCACCACTTAAAATGTTTACCGAAAAGCATAATTAAGCATCGAGCGCTGTGGACATTAATACGACAGAAAGGATGATTAACTACTAGGCAAGATTCGAAAGATTGAGTGTCATTTCGGATTGAGAGTGAGCTTGGCAGTTGGGAAGCAAGCGAAAGGCGCCACAGAACGGACTGACAGGAGTTAAGAGTAAACCTGCCCACGCGGCACTTGTCTTTGGAGTGGACTGATTTGAAACAATCGACCAAAATAGATGCGAGAGAGCTCAACCTTCCTTTTCTCTCAAATGGAGCACGTTTTCTACATTTTGAAACGTTTTATTATCTTTGATCACTGAAGAGACGAAAACTGACAGTTTTTAATGTTTTGTTTCCATATGTTTAAATGAAATGTTTTGATGCATTGCTACCGGTGAAATCATGAAAGATTCACAACGAAGAGCATTTGAGGGACGCACTGTGGTCAGGACATACTAGTTCATGTAACATGTCGGCAAATGACTGTTTTTCACTGAAACATTTAACATGACGAAAATGTGCTCGTAATGAACACAAGCACACGACATGGAAGACTATAAAATGGAAGCGTGGGAAATTATCGAGGCCGTTTTCTTGGGTTTTGTTGTCCTCTTTGGAACCATCGGTAACGTCTTGGTCATCCTTGCTGTAGGGACATCGCGATCCCTACAGGTCCGTCAAAACGTCTTCATCATCATGCTCGCCATCATCGATCTCATCACGACCGGAATCCTAGCGCCGTGTTTCATCATCACCCTCGTTCACGGAGGGTGGCCTTACGAACCCGTCATCTGCGTCGTTCTTGGCTACTTTACCATCCTCTGCTTGTCGCTGTCGGTGTTTACCGTGAACTGCGTGGCGGTGAGCCGATACTTCATCATCACGCAAACGAACCCGCTCGATCGGGACCGATACCAAAGGCGGGCCATGGTGGTGGCGTTTACGCTGTGTGTGTTAACAGTCATTTGGATTATAGCACTACCGGCAGGCCTATCAGTGGGAGATGTGAGCTACAACAGTAATCTTGGACACTGTTCGGTGAATTATGAGAAAAAGCGGGACTGGTACTACTGCGCGATGCTCTTCACCGCAGGACTCATTGCTACCTGCACC
>JZLH01S0623455.1:8656-18914 GCA_001188425.1 Eucidaris tribuloides | reverse complement strand
TGTGCCACAAGGATACCATCGTGCGACGAACGTATTCCTGTGGTTGAATTCCTGCCTGAATCCGTACTTCTATGCCTGGATGATCCATAGTTTTCGACAGGCTTACCACCGTCTCTTGTGTAAAGATTTGTGGCGAACGTTGTATCATAGTAGCTAAGGCTAGTCAGAAACTAAAACAAAAATCACGATGGAGTGCCACAAAACATTGGAGATATCATTGATGTATACGGAACAGCGCTGATATCATGAAATTTTACGAAAGAAACGATTCCATAGATTTGAATTCAGGAATTCACGTCTCGTCCATCGGAGCCCCATTCCTCGTATTGTAATGTTACTTGGTATTATACCCATTCAGTATCACACTCAGAATATCATGTGCAAATGCTATGGAGTTTTGTCGTAAAGGTACCGAGAGGGTTATATAAGTTATCCTTCATAGGCTTCCACGAAGGAATTTCAACAAGTTGGGAAAGATCCAAAATATGAATCAGAAGGATTCACTCAGAGTTGACGATAACATAATGTATTTACATGTACACAACAAAACTCCGGCGTGCATCGACAAAAATGAAATCTCATGTTCAATGTGACATTTGATAAATGTCAGTTCTTCAAATCCACGCGCTGTTACAACAGATAACTTGATGTGTATTACAATGTTGAAAGTCGGTATTCTTTGACAATACAGGATATAGTTAAACATTTATTAAAGGACAGACATCACTAAATTTAATCTACGTGGTTACCGCAGACGGGGTGAAAATGAACTAAAAGTATTCGATAGGGAGTTAATATTCATTTTTGGCGGGAGATTGGGTGATTTTTAAAGTTACTGTGTAAGCGGTGGAGTTCTTCTGGGAAGTTGTTCAGTCTTTATAAGAACGCACATTATGTAAAAACTTGTCACAGCGGTATGATGAATGTGGTTGTAACCTATGCATATTTATCAAAGTGCGTAACTGTTCACGGTGTAATCATTTCTTTTATTCAAGGTTATGGAAAACATATTATAATATTTCTGGTAAACCATGAACACTCAGATGAACGTGACTGTACCATTTATTCTACCATTCGCTTTTCTCTGGTTGAAGCTTTATGCAACAGGCACCTGGTGAATATATACGTGTTTGTTTGGTATCATGCGGATGAAAATTGAACATTTTGGTAGTGCTACAGTCAGACAGTAGGTCGAGTAGAACAGATACATAAAAATATAATTTTACTATAACCCTGTTCGGTTTCGAGAAGGTTACGTGCGCCATATGACTTAGGGCTTCTAGAATAACAATTTTGCAGCTCTCTTGAACTAAAGCAATACAGAGATGAATATACTCATCTTTTATTGCACTCATGGAAGCCCACACTCTTAAAAATTCCGGGTCAGTCTGACTCGGAGAAGGGATCCGTTGGGGGCACACTCGGAAAAGGGGTCAGTTTCAACCAAATTCCCGGTCAAGTTTGACCAAAATCCAAGTCAGGTTGACTCATATTTTGGTCAACCTTGACCCCGCAATTGGGTTGAAACTGACCCTTTTCCGAGTGTGCCCCCAACGGATTCCTTTTCCGTCTTTTCAGTCTGACCCGGGATTTTTAAGAGTGCACGAGATATGGAAAACGAGGCGATGTCTTGTTCCCAAAATGGAACAGGTCTACACACAAAAGCATCAAAAACAAACTGCTATTTGCTGGCCTCAGCTGATTCTGTTTTTATGCAAGGTTGGCTCTTTTATGGTGCAGGGTCCAGTCCGGGTCAAGGGACGGCAAAATGAATAACATCAAAATGAGAGAAATTGCTAAATTATATCGCGGCAAAGAACCAACAAAGCCAGAAAGACGGAAACACAACAAATCTATAATTTCGCTTGTTTCACTTGTTTGTATGTTTACATTTTGTACAAGAGTTTGTGTTAAATGTGGATGAATGTGGAGTCGTGAGTTCACGATTTTACGTTTTCCTCAAAAGGTGGCATTGTCATGTTCAGATGTCATCTTGCTTTTCATGTCTCCTAATTCCACACTTCAATGCAGTATTTTAGCATCGTTATTCCAGTAGAACTTCAATCAAATTCTCATATCAGGGGCATCGCTCGCGTGGTTTTTTTTTTTTTTTTGGGGGGGGGATCATATTGGTCGCGGAAATTATCGGGTAAAATAAGGGAGACCTTTGTAAGGGGGTGTTTGTTTGTCATTTGTTTCGTTCTTGCCTTTTGACTTCTCGGCGTCTGAACGCGATGGGTAAGACACCCCCCCCCACATTGATTTGCATTGGGGATTCATATTCCCCAGAATCCCCTTAATTCCGCCGCCGTTTTTACCCACCTTCTAGTCGTCTTACAGTTACAACAGCAAAAGCGCTATGAATTGATGAATGGCGGACTTTATTTTAATCAGCATTATCATACATTTTTATTTCCTTTCAGCTTGCATGTAATAAAACTTGCTGGGAAAAGCTTGGAATGTGTAACGACAAAATGACCTATTTTTAGTTGAAAAATTGACTGAAATCATATCATGTCCAGGGAAATGGACCAGCACAATATATGTGCATATGATCTCACTTCGGGAAATTAACGAAATATTAGTCAAACCTCTTCAAACAGAATAAAACGTCAACTTACACGTAATTATATATCGTTATACCGACTCAGTTGGCTGGTTCAAAACATAAAGCACTTTTAAAAATGTCGTAAAAAGAGATACTAGTAAGCCGTTAATTAATACACAAGTTTTAATTAATTGGCTTACTCTGTCCAGTAATCATTTACTAATTAATTGTGTCGGTTTCTGTCTATATACATTGCTATTGTTAAGTGTTACTCAGCAGGGGCGTCGATCCATTTTTCGGATTTTTTTTTTTTTGGGGGGGGGGCTATAAGAAAAAATTCGGCGAGCTCCGCGCGCAAAATTTGAATATGAAAGTTTGACAAATTGGAAATTACTTATGTTTAGTAATAATTTTATGTTAAGTTTTATGGTTGTGTAGTGCCTTACAGGGGCGGCGCCAGGGTAAAATCTGAGGGCGGCGAAATTTTGCCGGCCTAATTTTTTCTCCCGCAAAATATCGACCGAAAAGGGGGGGGGGTAGGGGCACGACAGAAAAAAAAACTTGCCGACAAATAAAAAGAAAATTAACCCGCCAAATTGCGAGCAAAAACGCGAAAAGTTTCTCTTCACGGCAAAAGTGCAAAAGGAGGCAAACTCTTCCAAAAACAATAAAGTACCCCTAATTTTCATTACTTTGGAAACAATGGGGCGCCCCTGCCCCCGTGTGACTCCGCCCCTGGTGTCTGCACTGCTTTTTAAAACATATTCTTGTGTAACGTTTTATTCAAAATCGACGCCCCAGTTACTTAGTTCTGCTGAAACAACATCAATACTCTAAGCAATTATATCGGGATTTCTGATGCTAATTCCACAGTTTATACATGTATAATTTTCTCTCGCGCTAAACACACAGAACAAACTTTTCAAGCTCGTTATTGGTGGTCCAACAACGAATGTCCTTCTTCACAAAATATGGACATTTCACCCCAAATCAGGCCCCGAATTGTTAAAAACACACCAACAGCGAATGTCCTTCCTCACAAAATGTGGACATTTCACCACAAATCAGGCCCCGAGTTGTTGAAAACGCTGAGAAGCCTCTGTTGCTGAGTCCGCATATAATTTTTACCAAATATTTTGAAGCACATTTCATGACTTTAATTGGTTCTGTTTCATGTTGCCTCATCGAAATGTTTGTAACGTAGCAGGGGCGTCGATCCATTTTTTGGAGGGGGGGCAAAAAGTTTGAAAAATGTACAGAAATTCTAAGCGTGCTCAGCGCAAAATGCGCCGAAAATTGAAAATTGTGTATGTTTAGTATTGCCCTGCACTGCTTTTTAACCATTACGTTTTATGAATCTTTTTAGGCTGTCAAAATTATTGGGAGGGGGGCAGAACTATGTTTGCACCCCCTCCCCCCACTGGAATCGACGTCCCTGTTACGTGGTATACTGTATCATAACCACATACACGATTATAATGTGAAAAGGTGCTGAAATCGCTCTCCTTGAGATGTGAAATGTAATAACAATTATTTGAGATGAAGTGCAAGGTAATTATTTGACAAGACATGGGTAGATTGTTTTGATCCGTCTGTTGATTGCCGTTGCCATGGCAACATGGTATTGTTGTCACGCATAGGCATATGGCACTAAGTGTACTGTCCACATACAGGTGATATATCGTAATATCGGTTGATACCTCTAAGGAGAAGCTGGAAATTATAATGAAAATGGTATTACATCTGAAAACATCAAATAAGGGGGCGGGGCTGATGATTGATGCAGCTACATGTATGGAGTACAATTTGACGTACGTTTGTTTAGCACTGGAATAAACCAAAGATGTAATAACCACACTTTTTCTTGCGTGGTGTTTCTAAATATATCGTCAGAGTATTAATATCAGTTGGGTAAAATGGCAGATTGATAGTTGGACGTAAAACTAATATTTGACTAGAAAAGATACAATATCCAGCTACTTATAATTATCCATATGTGTATGGAACAAGGTCGGTTTGATGCATAATATATAACCCAGCATCATTTATTAGTTCCCTCATTTTATTAATACCATTTCATCATTCAAATTAAAACATGTTTCACAAGATGTTCCATTATTTTACTACTATACGGAAACTAATAAATGACATTGGACTATATATTTTTCATCAAACTTCACATTAATTAATTCTTTTATATCATTGTAACAACATGTGGAGTATGAGCTGAGCATAGTATGCCTCCCCCCCCCCCATGACAAAAGGGCATAACTGAGATTTTTTTTTTCAAAATTGAGTTATATAGTGTAGGGGACTCGGTACATCATGTTAAACATGCAGAACCAAAAGAAATATTAATTAGAAGTGTCCCTTAGGACTTTAAGGCTGTGAACAAAATACATTTTGCTTAATATCTCCAATACACTAAAATGTCAGTTATGCCCTTTTGTCATGGAGGGCAGATGTATTTGCTGGGTTGTCAAGTGCAATACATTTGTTGGCATACATTGATATTATGTTGAAAGATGTAAGTGGATACGTAGGAGTACAGTATATCACTGTGAGCCTCAATTTGTCCATTGGATTACAAGGAATTAAAATGATGCTATCTTTTAAATCTGCATTCTATACTTGTCTTTGATCAACCAAGTGTTTTAAAAACAAGTGAATATCACATTACTGTCAGCCTCTGAATACACTTTGTCTTATGAATTACAAGGAATTAAAATTATGCTTTCTTTTAAATCTGCATTCTGCATATTCTTTTCTTTGATCAACCAAGTGTTTTAAATACAAGAAGTGAATGCAAATTTAGTTACAGTGGCCACATTTGCAGCTTTCTTCAGTTGAAGTTTTGCAACTATTACATGATGTGTATGTACATAAGTAAGTGTGTGTGTGTGTGTGTGTGTGTGTGTGTGTGTGTGTGTGTGTGTGTGTGTGTGTGTGTGTGTGTGTGTGTGTGTGTGTGTTTAAAATCACATCAATGCATTCCATTGTGATTTCATTATTTGTTTATAAGAACCAAAGTTTCAAAACACTGAAATGAGAAATATTTTTGAAAGATGGCAAGTCGAAACCAAACCGACAGAGCTAAAAACGGTATTTGTAACGTACGTTGCATAAAGATATCACTTTACTAGCTTTTTAAATACGTTGTGTTGGCATGCTGTACTTCACAATTGTTGGAAGGCAACCTGTGAGCGAGCGGAACGAGCGAGCAGTTTGGGAAAATTTGGATCAAAGTTGTCGAGAAAACGGCTTCGCCAGTCGCGAATTTATTTTAAATCTCTAAATAAAACAAAACAATTACCTGTAATGGGATTTCATGGTGTCAATATTCTGACTGGAGGTGTGGTGATGTTTGATAGTGTAATAACACTCGATTTACAGATATTGAAGAGCATAATTATACACCATAGCATTCCCGTCTACTATCATTGCACTATGTGGCTGTTAATGAACAGCCCTTACAAATAATTATGGGAAAAAATGTTGATTAAATGGGGAAACATTCGGTTATTAAATGTATAAATTGCAAAATCTGTGAAGGAGGGCACAAAAAAAAAGTTTAGCACCATTAAGCCTCTCTGTACCATGTTTACCTCTTATGTCATCATTGATTCAATGTAGGGACTGCGCTTTTTTAACTGTCGTTTGGTTTAGCTGTTGATAGATAGCAACACTTATACTAAAATAATTATGAGAAAATATGATTATGAAATACATAAATTAAAAAATCTACATCAATTCATGAAGGAAAAAAGGAAATGTATCAATATAAGCATCTCTGTACCATGATCAAATTTCATTTGGGGGGTCAAGCGCACCCCCAAAACCCCAATCTGTACGTCAGTGTGACAATCAGCCTCCCTTTTTAACGAGGATCACCCGTCGATTGGGTGCCCATCCATGGGAAGGAATAATGGATCGTTAACAATACACTGTAAAAAGTATTTGGGAAGAAAACGTTTTTCTGCACATTTTTTTTTAAACGTGTAAAGGCTAAACGTCGTGTGTCGGATCACTGAGCATCGAGTGTCCTTTTCCTGAACACTTATGTGCCAATAATCGGCCAGAATAAAACCAATGCTCTTATAAAAAGAGTGAAATTAAAGAGTGAAATTATTCACTCTTTAAGGAGTGAATGTCAAAGAGAGAGATTTTTGACTGAACTTGACTGTTTTTCACTCATTTTGGAATGACCTCAGCAGGGTTGTCACGTTTAAAACGTGTTGTTTTAAAACACGTTTTAAAACATGTTTTAAAACGCCTGTTTTTTTTCAAAAAAAACAAAAACGCTCCATAGACACCTGTATTATAAATTTATAGTGTTGTTTTTTTTTTTTTTTATCAAAAGAAGCAATGAAATCAATTCTTTTTAGATACAACACCTGATTGAAGCTCTCAATAACTATATTCCAACTGTCATGTACATAAGTCTCTGATTAAGGCCCGATCTCACTGGAGGAGATGTCACTGCAACTCCCGCAACCGAACAGTCTCAGAGACATCTCCAAGATCTGCTGGAGACATCTCCACAGTTGCAGAGACTAATTACATAATTCATTGATTTATCAATTAATGTGATGGCGATGTTGCATCAACTTAGATGGACATATATGGGCATGGTTGCTAATGGGCACCTTCAGTTAATTGATTAATTAATTCATAATTGAGACTAGCCAGGTCTCCGGAGAGTTGTACGAAAATCAAACATGTTCGATTTTGTTGGAAACTTCTTCCAGTTTCCAGCAGGTCTCCAAGACGTTACGACGTCTCTTCGACGTTGCTGCAACCTGCCGGAGACTAGAAGACTTAACCCTAAAGATCTGGGCTATTTCCGGTGTTGCAGCATCATAACAGTACATCCAATTTTCACAAAAATAGTCTCAAATGATGCGCGAGACTTCAAAGTAAAATGTCAGTGAACGGCGCGGTCAAAAAATTCGCACAGTGGAATAATCACAAAATTTGTTGAGGGAGGGCCATTTGCCCCCCGGAATATTAGGGTTAACCCTATAGCCCCCCCCCACCCACCCGACGAAGTTCATGACCATTCCACCGTGCAAACTTTTTTGACTGCGCTGCTCGCTGACTTTTTACTTTCATTTCAAGTCTCGCACATCTTTTGAGACTAAGTTTGAAAAAATCAGCCATACCCTTACGACGCTGCACAACTTTTCGGACATGCGTGTCAGCCCAAAATCTGTTTTTTTTTTTAAAAAAACGTGATTTTGTGTACAATTTCAATACAAATTGTGCTTTCAGCCAAAATTCATACAAATGTACGATTATTTTTACTTTTAATGGTTCAAATGAATTGATTTAATGCTAGTTATGATAGCAAACATGTCCCTGACAAACTTCATCAAAAAAACAATACAAAACAAAAGGCTGAAAAAACAAAGAAATACATAATAAATTCACGAAACAATAAATTTCATTACAAAATTGATTCTGATTCGGCAATTATTTTTGTAGATAATTGTTAGAAATGTCAAAAAGAAATTTATCACCAAAAATTAGCCTTCTACGAGCTGTTTAAAGTGAGTTATAGGCAAAAATATGATTTCAGACATTAATTTGCATATTAATCACTGAAAAAATAGAAAATAATTATATTAAAAAAATCTAACAGTCTTGGAGTTTACATTCGGCTATATGTCCATGCAAATTTTCATGGCGATCGCACAATCCACGGCCAAGATCCCCCTTCCCCCCCCCCCCATGCTATGTAGTTTCAAACAAGCCCGGGCTAATGGTGGGGTATGGTGGAGACTGGAAGAAGACTCCAACAAAAATTGAACATGTTTGACTTTCCTGCGACTCCCTGGAGACCCGTCTAGTCTCAAGAAGATGTCACATAGACTGGGGTTATGCACTGGTCACCAACTAATCTCCAGGCCAGTGTGATACAGCCTTTATTTTACATGAAAAATATGACCTTACGAAAAAACAAAAAAAAAGTTTTAAAACAATAAAATACGTTTTAAAACCAAAAAACATGTGTTTGTTTGTTTTTTTTTTAAATAAAACACGTTTTTTTTCCCAACCCTGGACCTCAGTAATCCATCGGGGATTCCGAGTGAACAATTTCACTCGTTTTTAAGAGAGTACTAAAACGTCTACACTGCCGGTAGAATTCATTATAAAATATTAATCATTACGTACCGAGCATTGAATGAACTTGTCCCTGACTGAATTCCTCATCCCGTTCTGGTCTTCGTTCCTCTTCTACCTCTAAATAATTGCTTTGTCCCCAAACTAGTAGTTGGGCTCAAAAACCCGGGGCAGTGGGAAATGGTGTTCACTTTTTTTGGAAAACGGATTCTAGGGTAAAATTGGACGTAGAATACGCTGGTGCCGACCGATTTTTGAAAATCGGTGCCCAAAGTGCCCATTTGGGACCTTAAATGGGCCCAAACCATTATATGGGCATTTTGATCAATTTTACGTTAAAAATACTTTGTTTCCACACAAAATTAATGTTTTACACCTGCAATACATACTCTATGAATTTAAAGTCATGAAATTGACCCCAGGCCCGTAAATTGCCCAAAAAGGGCCCATTGGCCCATGGTATGTACATTTGCGGAATTTGTGTATTTGTTCAACGTAAGACAAATGTGGGTCATAGCATTTGCCGGGTGGGCATGATTTAACCTTTGCATGAGAAATAACTACTTATACAGTGGGCCAGGGCCCTATTCTGGGCCTTTTTGGGCCCATTTCAAGAAAATGCATTCACAACGCCTTTTTATTCCTTTTGAAGTGGCCCAAATTATGATTCACATGCGTCCAATCTCTCAATGTCAATAGTTCTGATAATATCCAACAGTTGGGGATGATAAATGGGCCAAATTGGCCCAACGGACCGAATTTGGGCCATTTTGGGCCCATTTCATAAAAATTGCTTAACAGTATAATTTATGGTTTTTGAAGTGGGCCAAATTGTCACCTAATTACCACTGATAACCCATTGTAAACAGTTAATGCTAATATTTTACAACTGGGCACGCAAATGGGCCCCAAAGGGCCAAAGTACAATTGAAGGGCCAAAATCGCGCCATTAATAAAACTGCATATAACTGCAGGTAATGGGCCGTTTTTAACCAAACAAACATCGAATTATAGGTTTAGAGGGGTGCTGATTTCATTAAAAGTAGCCTTATTTGCAAGAAATTAATATTTGTGACAGAACTTTCAGTTATATTCACACATAAATTCGGTGTTTACTACCGTAAAGTGTAGGCTTACTCTGAACATTAAGCACATAATGCATTAGGGCTAGTTAGTTAATTTTGTCTTGTGTAAGCGTCTGTTTTCAATAGACTAACTATAGTGTAATAATTATGGTTCACCAATTTATTACCAATATGAAGATATCGGTGATTTGATTTATTTCTCCATATCACATACCCCATATAGCAGATACTAAATATCAACATCCTAATCCTGGACTTTTTTTAGCGTCGTTCATCGTACGTTAATAGTTTTATCTTCCTCTTTAAAACACGCAATTGGAGTTAGCCCAAACTTGGCAGGAATGAACCCTAGGGTTGGGAATTCAAGGGTACTCACCACCCCGGGGCCCCAAAAGGGCCAAAAGTAGGTAATTTTTCGAACATCGTCTTCTCTAGATCTAGAAATATAGCCATTCCTTTTGTGTGTAGATAAGTCCCAGTTGGCCCCTGAGGGGGTGACAAG
>JZLH01S0623448.1:102667-114172 GCA_001188425.1 Eucidaris tribuloides | reverse complement strand
ATTAAAAGCCTACCATTACCTCATTAAAATACGTCAGCCTGTCACCTGCACATAAAGCCCCCTTAGACGCGCTTGGATTAACACAACACTCGTCAAGTGCAGAATAGCCCTTAACCCACGAACACATATGGTCCTTATTGAACTTGCCAGTCACCATAGCCTGACAACCTTACTGAAGGACTCCGATCATAACGCGAGACAAACACAACATCAACACAAACTACTGCCAACTACTACCAGTAGGATAACGCCACAGTACCTATTACACGTCAACGCTATAAATGATAATGATGCACAATGATGATCTTGCAACTGGTAGCTCGTTTTTTAATCAATGCGCATCCGATAAAAGGCGAGTATCGATCGAATTGACGCGGAGTAATTGTACTAATCTAGAAAATCTTTAAGAGACCAACTAAAACATAGGAATTGACATAATGACATGAAAGCCACCGCGCAATCTAACTACAACATTTACTAACACTATCTCTGACCCACAAAATTCTGTATTAAATTTCATAACCATAATACAGAAAAACACATATTTGATCTTTCGCTAATGTACATATGGCTATATCAAGTCTGACCAGCGAAGCACACAACAAATCTGAACTACACACCCTAAACAAACCGCTTCTGCATCCAGGAAAACTTACCACTAGGAAAGTATCTCAAAGTGAAATTATTATGATTAATTTATACAGTAACTGTAATGCATAACCACACGTTTGCACTGACAAATTGAATATTCCGTCCTAAAAAAAACAAACACCTCGGGAAAAAATCCTCATGGCTGCTCTCTCTTAGCCTTACATTCTCCACCTGAACATTGGCGAATCTATCCAGGAAACTGTGGATCTCCCTCCATAAACAATTCTTCTCCTCATATATCTGTAGTCCGACACACACAAACATTAGTTGTAGTCTACCATTTCTCCGCAAGGTCTGTGCACCAGGGCATTTCCTGCTTAATTAATGAAATATAGTAGCACAAGAAATAATAAAGTCAATCATCTTAATCACATACACTAAGATATCTATACCCTACATTATAACCTTCACAATATATACACATCATGGAAAGTCCTTTCGGTAAAGCTATTTTAACCAATTCACTAATCGAAGCTAGAAGCTATTTATTTCTACCTATGAACAAGGACGCGTAATCGGAGGATGCGGCGCGTACCACACATCACAAACACACACACACTCACACACGCACACACACACACACACACACACGAGGACGCCCGAGCCCACACACACACACACACACCATCACACCACACACACATACTTCTCATGCCTTCATAATACGGTACATCATACTGTATGTTGTCACGTTCTACATTTGAAGTCCACTGTCTGCTAAGAAGGTTGCTTTACAAACGCGGCAATGAATTCCAAGGGCCCTATTGTTTTACATTGGCGCCACAAACTGAATGTCGTTCTACAATGTGTAAAATCGTGGCCGGGAAAACCCTATTTATTGCAGGAAGCGAAGCGCCGAAACAAAATTACCTGTAGTATCACCCGCTTGGAAATTTATATCGAGTATTATCATTAGAGTTTATAAACAGCAATTCAAATCAAAAACGAATGATATAATCCGCCAATACGACAAAAAAATACATATACAGCCAGAATATATATAACGTATGCCAAATCTTGACACTGCTTATCGTGTATTGTAAAGATGGAAACGCCTTCTCATGCAGCAAATGTCTGTGTCCACGTATATAACAAACCATTCGTTTTAAGTCAATTAAAAAAAACACACACACTTTGTACAATACAGCATTTCCCGCATTTGCTGCGTCTAGATAGAGAACCACCAGCATTTGTAACCCCTTTGCTACATTATCACATGTTAAAGACACAAGCAATATGACCAATATTTTTCAAAAACTGCTGAGCTCAATAATTTGGCATGCTCTTTGACAAGTGTTCTTTGATAAGGTCTAAAAATGAAAGACCTCGAAATAATGGTATATCAAAATAATATTTAGTGCTTAAAAAAAGTGATAAATTCTACGATATTTCAGGTTGACCAGATTCACTATGCCCATTCCTCCCATACGCACCCTTACTTTGTGCGTAATCTAACTATTCTTTATAACTACCACTCGCAAAGTGGAAATTCATGGCTGTGACTTTACGTATGCACATCTTGCCATCCTGGTAATGCAGCATAAACTTTCTAAACTTTTGTAGGCGTTCCTTTGTACAGTGCTGCTATTCTATTTGGCGCTCGTTAACGCACTTATATCACATCGTAGCTCAGAGGAAATCAAATTCTGATTTTTTTAACTGAAGCCTCAAAATGTGCTATATCTACAAATAAGTTGTTATCGGACAATGATCATCTCTAACGCTTTGATGAAATGAAATAGCATTCGACAAGTCTGTTTTCTGATACTTGACGTTATTTGTATGCAATATGCCCTCTGTCGGCTTGGCACGTATAATCACAATTTGGCCGATTTTTTTTTCTCGACTATCTACACCCACGTTTAAAATTGAAGTTTAATATACATGCTATTATTATCCGTGGTGTTGATGAGAGTGCTAATTCAAATGGGTTCGTACTATCTAACTTTGGGAAACAAATTACTGACATAAATGGATAGCAAGTCCTCGAGTTGCTCGTTAATGGTTCCGCAAGGAAGGCATACTAGCCACGCGGCTTTATGTTTATTTTGTTCCTTGAATACCTACTCGAAAGTCCAGACTTGAGTCCGAGTCCGGACTCAAGCCTCTTATTTAGATAAAAGAAGGATCAACTTGAATTATTTTACTCTATAAAAAGAGTATAGCACAAGCAATCAACTGAAAGTTACTAACTCAGAAAACCAGCAAACGGCCAATCACGTAATGCGAGGAACATGTTTACCAGTGTGCATTGACCAAAGCCACGTCTCTGTTCCATGTGATCGTTTGTGTCCTGATATAGTAAAAAATAAAAAAAAAGAAACCGCTCAAAATGATCGTGAAAATAATCCCTTTTTTCGTATGATCAAAATCCATATTCATCATTCATTTATGACCTGGAATTTTCTCGCGTGACTGTTATAAAAAAAAACATTTGTGCACTGATTTATAAAGTGTTACGCCATAATCTTACCCCTAATATATACTGAAAACATAACGATAAGGAGGTTCCAATATGCTCTAACGTTCGATACCAAAATCTACATCTCCAAGCCTAAAACCAATAGTTGTACAAATAGGGGGATAGTCGACTTATACTACCTTAACCCAAATGTAATCCCGTAATGCGCAACTGTAAATATGATCCTTTAAAAAATTATTCCAAATGATTATTCTGAATGAACTCATCTATTAAACTATAATTCACATGTGATTAAAAAGTTAAAGAAAACAAACTCGTTGCGGATTTTTCTAATGAATGGGGGTGGGGGTGGGTGGGGTTCACCTGTTGTAATTGTTAATTGTTAAGTTTTTATTGTATATAGTGGCACTTACTAATAAAATCGATGTACTCCCGTACATCGCCAGGCTCCCAGAAAGAACAGTAAATTATTTTAATACTGCTGAATTCGGGTTATCTCCACGTATGTATTATTTTCTATTTTATATGTGTAATTATGTAAATTCTGTTATCGGTATTACATATATCATTATTATTTTGTTATATTTATATTTTGATTTCGGAAATAGATACAAAACAAACAACGACCATTCCAAGTTGTCCCCATATAGATCGAGTAGTGCCAATGCAGTTTTCTTCACCGGAGGTATATGCAGCCTATTCATCTGCGTATCTTGGTAGTGACAGCATAAAATTGTGATATGTTCCTAAAAGGTGGTGTAAGCTATTGTCCATAATAAACACCATCATGTAGGTAAAGAACTGAATTAAAGTTCGACATTTATGGTGCTCATCATACTTTTAAACACACCTGTTATGTTTGCACAAAGACCAAAACGAAAACGAACGTAACATATAATATAATTTAGTAATACCATTTTTCCCATAACAGGACAAAAATAACCCAATCTACCATATAATTTCTTATCGAGGAGGTCCATCTTCCGTCTCAAAAAAAATATCTCAAACTCTTCACGTTTAATTATCACCGATTAACATAACATCGCACGTAACAAACAGGTCTCGCACCAAACTCAGACACAAGACGACAAGTAACTCTGTGCAACCAGAGTGAAATAGCATCCGAGTCCTACTTGAGACGAAAAATTTTGATATAAAAGTAACAAAAACTTCGTCCAGCCAAACACATAGCTTTTGGCTCGATGGAATAAAAATTGCATTCACTTTTCTCTGTAAACTCCTAACCGCCTACCATTAGGATCAATTAAATCGTTTATCTTAATATTTGTTCGAATCTTATAAGACGGTGTTCTTGATTAACACATCAACAAATATGAGCCAATCATGTAAATAAACGTTTATTTAAATTCCTAAATGTGAAGATTTACATTAACTTCACCTCCAAACAGGTTTGAGATTCATTGCTTAGTTAGTGAGATTTTTTACAATGCGTCGTTACAACGCTTTTTTTTATTTGAACGGGTAAACTAGTCTGACTGCCGAACGTGATTCATATATCATTTGATGAAAATTAATACTCGATGATTGAAACTTATTGGGTCAGAAACCCAGACAAAAACATTTGACCAGTGTCCATCGGCGTCCAAATTTCGCAGAAGCAAACAGATTAATATCAAGGTCATCAGTTAGTTAATGAAAGCTGACTGTTCCCGAGACTACTGTGACACACACAACTCGAGCAAACGGACCATATTCGAATGTTTCATCGTTAAAAAAATGGTGGGACATATAAATTTGAAATTGTATACACTGACCTTTTGACCTGGGTCAAATCTGGACAAAAGTGTTTATTGTGTGCATATCATGAATGCATGTTTTTTTTTAATTCGAAGAAATGACGTCACGGGTGTGGTGATGATGAATACTAATAAAAATTTCGACTCATAGAATACTGTCAGGCCGAGCTGAAAAAAAGGCTTATTCAAGAAGGAACAATGATGGAGCATAAAAACTATTATTTGCTATACATATGGAACGAAATCTTACAAATATTGATTCAATATTCGAAGGCATTATGGACACACAGCCAACATGACATGATTTCTAGGTTGAAGTATAAGTCACCAATCCAAATCCCTCTTGTTTGTCGAAAGATTCAAGAAACATGACAATGACAGCACCAAAGTAAATAGATTCAATGTTTTTTTTTCTGCCATGACTCAGACTCATTCGAGGTGTCAATGCGGATTTTTTTCTTTTGAGAAAAAATTCTTATCATGATATTGGAGTCCAAAGTGTCATAGTGCCTTTGTTGAGAGCAGTATAAGATCTGTAAGGTATGGGGGTCATTATCTCAATATTTGTCTGGATTTCATGGGTGGAGATTAAGTCACCTGCGAAGAGTTAAAACAAAATGTTCATACTCAGATAACTGTGCATGAAATCATGAAATAATCCTTTCACTGTTTCATGAAATTCCATTTGCCGTGAGGGATGATCACGCTAGACGCTAGACACAGACAGACGGACAGACAGACAGACAAACACACACACGCGCGCGCGCACGCACACACACACACACACATACACACACATACACACACACACACACACACGCATACACACACATACACACACATACACACACACACACACACACACACACACACACACACACACACACACAAAGCTAACAAATACGGCAACTTGACAGGTATTTGATTTGTGTTTTTGTTTCAGAAAGACAAGTTGGCCACCCGCCTATAAAAGAAAAGGTACAAAGTTGCACTTTTAAAGGTGCTCCCAGTGTGACATTGGTCTGCACCTTTAAAAGTGCAAAGTTGAGCCTTTTTTTCTTCGTGTGTACGAAGGCATAGGGGATACGTGCCCCGGGTGCCACTTTAATTGAGGCGCAAAAAATGCAAAAGAATCAAAGACAAATGGAAGAAAAGGAAATAAAAATTATCTCAAAGAATTATGCACTCTACCCCCCCCCCCGTCCCAGTCCACCGGGGTAAAGTGCATTAGAAAATGGGGTTAAAGGTTACAACTTATAAGTACATGTACGACAATTTTCTAAAACTCGGTCGCTCTGCTCTCTCGCACACTTTCAGGCAAAATTTTGTAATTTTATACTCCAATATTGGCATTATATAATTGGTAATTAGTGTTTTAAAACGTTCAAAATTTGAAAATAAAATCTTAAATTCTTGTTGTCTTGCCTGATGGTACAAGATTAATCAACTTTTTGTTGACTAATGCACCCCCAATAATATGTACAGCATTTTGCAGAGGTTAAACATTTATTGTTAAATTTCTCAAAAAGTGGGTTTTTTATGCCTCATTTGAGCAAGAAGTGAATACCATTAATCAATCTTTTGGAATATATCGCCTGATTGGAGTGCTCTCTTGTTATTTCCCATTGATCAAATGCATGAGAAATTGCGTTTTTGATAATTAATATTGCAAAGGCAATCTACCGCTTAGTCAGTCTGCCACCTAAGGTTTACAATTCCGTCAATAAGTTTTATAGGGTGGGTCAATTTCATTGTTTGCCTCGGGCTCCATAATACCTAGATACGCCACTGCATTCTGTTCATTAATCCGTTCATTATCCGAACAAATCAACTCCAATGTCATCCACGTGCTAACTTCTGCACACTAAGAAAAATAGGCTCAACTTTGCCCCTTTAAAGGTGCAGACCAGTGTCACACTGGGAGCACCTTTAAAAGTGCAATTTTTTTGCACCTTTCTGAAAAGTGCAATGTTGCACCCGAAAGGTGCAAACTTACTCCATAGAAAATAAAAAAGTATTCTTCTTGCAAACTGTGTGTTTTTGTGTGTGAACCGCAATTTACGTTTATTCCAGTGCTATTTATAGTATTTACGTTATGATACACTTTATTAATTAACATTTACAAATATTTAAAAACTCGTAAAAATATGAACTTGCCGGGGCTCGAACCTGCGACCTTCGGCACGTGAGGCAGACGCTTTACCAACCTGGCCAACACGCTGGCCGTGAAGGTGATTGTTTTCGCATAATTATATAGTGTTGAAGCCGAAGGTGCAATATTTTCATTCTTTTAAGGTGTAAACTGGGACCTATAGGCCGTTTTCGTAATATATTCAAATTACATGCATACCTTTTAAACAAAGGTTGGTCTTGACAACCTGAAAGCTTATCTGAGCTTGTCCATCATACAAAATGGTGTGATGTATGGCAAGTTGCATTTTCAGTATTGAAATAGTATTCATAGAAACAGGTGAAAGAAATAGCTCATCACCAGGCTTTGGAAGACAAGACATCCATAAATTTGAATACAAATTGCACCTAAAAGGTGCAAAGTTGCACTCGAAAGGTGCAAAGTTGCACTCGAAAGGTGCAAAGTTGCACTCGAAAGGTGCAAAGTTGCACTCGAAAGGTGCAAAGTTGCATCCGAAAGGTGCAAACTTGCAAACGTGATGGAGTGGGGCGAGCGCTCAACCGTGGCAGAAACTGCTCTGCACCTATTTCCGCAAAGTTGCACCTTTTACGCACCTTTATTTTTTAGTGTGTGCAGAGCGAACATGTCACAACTCTCGATACAAACACAATTAAGCATTGGCGTGGTTTGATATTATTTGTTTAGTTTATTCACTCCGTACAAAATAATAGAACGCAATACTGTTGACGAAACATTAGTCTCTAACTTTTTGCTGTATTCATGGCACACCACTCCCTAAAAAGTGTGTAAAAATAAACTCCTCAAAAGAGTTTGGAAATTTGAGTTTGATAGAATATTTCTCCCATTTCGTAGTTATAATCAATCCACACTTGGTATCATCAGAAAGAATATTTAATTTTCTTTAAAATGATGCCCTACTTGCTATGATTATTTCATCGGGGAAAAGGCAGTATTTAAAAATAAGGGATGAAGTGTAAATTGAAAAGCTGGAAAATGACCGGTATAGGCAGAAAGAGTTAATAAAGAACATATTCTTTTGTATGGAGTTATGCCCTTTGTTCTCAGCTGGTCAGCCATGAATGTCAATTTCAAAAAGCAGCCCCTGTCACTACAAATGTTCATGACTTTAAGATTAAGGTTTGTAAAGTGACCCAAATTTGATATGTTACCTAATTTCTTATTTTCATGTTGATGGGTGAGTTTTCCAATGTGTTTTGCTCACTATGCATTGTAACACGAACGTTATCATGAATTCACACAAACGTGTGCAGACGCAAGCAATTAACAGACAAACGAAACAAAACATTTATGTTCATTTAAAAACAGACTTAAACCATTCAGTCTTAAAGTCATAAAGAATTGAAGTGGCAGGGCATCCTTTTGAAATTGACATTCATGTCTAACCAGCTGAGAACAAAAAAAAAATAATATATAACTCCATACAAAACAACACGTTCTTCATTGACTCTTCGTGACCACCGGTCATTTTGCAGCTTTTCAATTTACACTTTATCCCATATTTTTGATTACTGCCCCTTCCTCGATAGCATAATCATACCAAGTGTGGTGTCATTGTAAAGAAAATTAAACAATCTTTTAGCTGGTACCAAGCATGTTTTGATCGCTACTACATAAAGGGAGAAATAATCGATCAAAGTCAGATTTCTTTTTTGAGGAGTTTATTACGCTCGGAAAAGATTTCTCACTGGATACGGAGAAACTTTTATGTAGCATTAACCACACTCAACCGTCAAAGTGAGATGAATTATCATGAACTGTCTGATTGATATATGAGAGTTATTACGGATAGATCCCTTATCAAAAGTAGGAAAATACTGTTAAAAAAATAAACACAACAAAAAATAACTAATACCTTTTTCAAAATGCCATAACTATTTAACGAAACGAGTATTGAGCAAAATAATTTGTCCTTCGTTCTGCACTCAATGACTAACATCTGTGCGAAAATGTGATAAATCCGCCCAGCCATGCATGGGTGCAAATATTAAAGGTAAAAATGTCACTTTTCAAAGGTCACAGGAGTCATTTCTTATGGCAAAATAACAGTGAAAAGGCGTAATAGTATATTTTGCTTTATTTACAAAGTGTGCTCACTCAACCATGACATGGTTACAACCTCTTTATGTTCGTACATATGAAGATACATTTTGCTGAAAATATCCGATTTCCATTTTTTTTTCAATTAACTTAATGGATTTTACAATTTCAAAATTTAGGATCAAAGGATGAAAATTTTTAAATTGAGCTCACTGAACCAGCAAATATGTAAAAAGTGTCAGGGGAGGTCTAATGGGAAAAAACGATAGATGAATAACATATATATATATATATATATATAGTGCTAAATCATTTACCAGGAACAAAATTTAACTCCTGTGATACAAATCCCCTAAAACTGGACCCCTGTGAATTCTAAAAAGTGACATTTTTGCCTTTAATACCCTCCCTACTCAAAAGTATTGCAACATACACTATAACGCATGCATTTTGGGTTGACGGGGTCTTTCAATGATGATGCCCTAATGAAGTTTATTACTGGAAAATAACAAATTACTTGAAAAGGCATCAATGAATATTCTTTCTCATTTCTTCACCAAGGCGGGGAGATTATCAAATGCTGGTGCACCCACGACAGAGGGACTGGAAACATAAAATTTTACATTTTTTTGGCCTCCCTATAGTGGTGGGGTGTTAATTCACACTAGAATCGTAATTAGGTTTCACATTTCAAGTGAAACGGTTTTGGTGGTTTGGGTAAACTTCTTACAAACAAAAATGCCAATATGTTCATCTGAAGCGATCTCAGAAAGGAGACCACACCCGCGAAGAAGAAAGCGCCTCCTATCTTCATAAGACAGTGGTAAGGTTGAAAAGGCTACCAATTAAAGATGATGGCCTCTCTCCACATCATTATATCCAATGTACTGGAATAGTACAGTAAATTTTGGGATGTTTGTAATAGTAAACCGCCATTAGAATTGAGAAAGAAGAAGAAATTATATCTTGAAGAGGTCTTGTCTAAAATATGGGGCGTATCCTCCCTACCACTGTCTTATGAAGATAGGAGGCGCTTTCTTCTTCGTGGGGTGTGATCTCCCGTTTGAGACCGCTTTAGAGGAACATTATTGGCATTTTAGGTTTGTTAGAACTTTTTCCAAACCACCAAAACCGTTTTACTTGAAATATGAAACCTAATTACGATGCTAGCGTGAATTAACACCCCACCACTATACAGAGGAGAAAAAATGTAAAATTGTATGTTTCCATTCCCTCTCCCGCGGGTGCGCCTGCATTTGACAATCTCTCCGCCTTGGAGAAGAAAGGAGAAAGAATATTCATTGATTTCTTTTCAAACAAATTGTTATTTTCCAATTCCCATTAGGGCATCATCATTGAAAGACCCTGTCAACTGTGCATGCGTTATAGTGTATGTTGCAATACTTTTGAGTAGGATGGGTATGTATTCACTCGTGCATGTCTTGACCAATCAATCACAATGAGTGCAGGAACACTCTTGCCAAATCATTTTGCTCAAAACCGTTTTGTTAAAAGATTATGGTTTGTTGAAAAAAGGAGGTACTTTTTGTTGTGTTTAATTAGATTAATTTGCCTTTCAACAACAGCCCTCCAAAATGGGGGAAGAAAAGAAAAATGGAGCGTTAGGTCAATATCCCTAAGCATTCACTTGATGACACCACGGAAAGATTTGAGTTTTGATAATAATAATTATAATGGTGATGATAAAAATCATCCAACACAATTATAATCGTTCATAGAAAAAATAGCATTCGTAATACCTTGTCCCCCGTCAAACAATAAGCAAATAAAAATTAGTTGTGATAAAATTGGTTGTGGTCATGTTTCATTATACACTGTAGTATTCTTCGTCAGAGCCGTACACTTGAAAAAAAAAATACAGGAGTGCAGTATGCAAGTTCATTTAATCCAGCACCAATACAACAGTTTACCCAATTAACCCTGATGTGAAAGAGCAAGGACAATAAGAAACTGTCACCAGAAGACCCCATACACAAATCAACGGAAGTTCGTGCACAACCAAAGCGCTGAACTTCACAGTCAGTTTCCAATTTTATAAAAGCGTTAAAAATCTAAAATAGCTCTCATTATACTCTTGCACTTCAAACAGCATTTCTCGGCAAGGCAACGATTGGCCGAAAAACTATTGTACAATACATCGACATTAGAGGGCGCGCAATATATTCATCATAGAGATATGATACTTACGATCTCTTTGATATTCATAATCAATTATTGCTGCCAGAACGTACCGTTAATGTTCTACCAAAACATTATCGTACAGTTATCTAAAGTTACATTACGACTCTTCTGATTGCATTTTGTCCCGTTAAAAGAAGCAACGTAAACATATACCCTATAAGGATAATCGTCTATACCTTACTTGTTCTAAAACTATTCCAGTAATCTGGGGCGTCTATTAATTTTTCGGATGGAGGAAGGGATGTAAAGTCAACAATTTCGGC
>JZLH01S0623448.1:82715-100884 GCA_001188425.1 Eucidaris tribuloides | reverse complement strand
ACCAACAAGACGAAAAGACATATTAAGAAACATGAAATATAACGTAATTTTCTCTTCTCTCCATCCACCTCCATTTTGTTGATAACACTTTTTTCAGGGAGGAAAAAAATGAATGAACGAATGAAAGGCGAAGGAAAGGTACACCACTACGGCAATATCTTTTTCTAAGTTGAGCTCAAGGCTGCCACTCGTAGGGGAAATCCCCTACCGTAGGGGATTTTGGCCCTGCGTAGGTTGTAGGGGATACCTACGGGGAAAATGGCCTTCCGTAGGGGAACGTAGGGGTTTTTGATGATTTGTAGGGGATGTAGGGGGTTTTGACAATTTTCAGAAATATTCGTAATTTTTCCAAGGAAATCCCATTAAATTCGCCCATTTTGTCCATCTCCGCCGAAGAAATTGTGATCAATATTTTGCATTTCTAAGGTTATTTTTAGGGAAAAACATACCTTCGTAGGAAAAAAAGTCGATTTTGTAGGAGAAAACATAGGTTCCTATGGGAAAATATGGTTAATTAGGCGTAAGGGAAAAGTGGTGTCCGTAGGGGAAAATACGCATGCGGCGTAGGGGGAAATCAAAATTTTGAGTGGCAGCCCTAACATGCAGCAAAATATTTTTAAAAAAGGGGGGGGGGTTCCCGGAGGGTTTTTAACATTAAAAGGGTGGTCTTTGGGGGTCACAAGAGGGATCAACAAGGGGAAGGTTCATTGGCATAATAAACGTTCAAACCTCAACCGATTTCGCCACAAAACAGGGACGTACGAGCGCTGCCCCTTCCCCTGGTAATCTCACGCGTAATTTCGTTCCAAGAATGGCGAACATTCACCGACAGAGGCTACAAAGGAGAACTCGAAAATCAGTATCCCTGGTCTATTCTTTCCAGTCAGTATCGATTACACTGTCTATAAAGGAAAATGACGCCAGGCTACATGGAATACGTACATGAATAGCTCAGCGGCGCCTTCGCCGAAAGATTGAATATGATAATCGATTCATGTGGTATGGTTTTGATCGATTTTTGGCACCGCGTCAACAAACCCAGACAATAGGTAATGTATAGCTGCTAGAAAGATGAATTACAACATGCATGTAGGTTATTTACACATCATGACAGTGAGGCGTGAGTGTTTTAAGAGTCGTCCGTATTAGAAAAGAAAGTACAAAAATAAAGACTGGATTAGTGATGAAACAACGTTTTGACAACAATGGATCGTTATTACTGTACTTGCCAATTTTACACAAAAGCGAAAACAAAAGAAACCCTCCAAAAATAATCAATTAAGGCGTGGAATGCTTTTGGATTTTCAGGAATTATTCACCAACTATTAAAGCTATCTCTGAGCGTACACCAAAGTGTGTGTTCTACAAGATTTACCACAAACATACTTATTGAGATACCTCACATGATGATGATGATGATGATGATGATGATGATGATGATGATGATGATGATGATGATGATGATGATGATGTTAATAATAATAATAATGATAATAATAATAATAATGATAATAATAATAATAATAATAATAATAATAATGATAATAATAATAATAATAATAATAATAATAATAATGATAATAATAATAATAATATTAATATTAATAATAATAAACAACAACACTCCTGCTAAATTTTTACTATCAGTACTATCACTTAATAACTTGCATGGTAGGCTTTTCTCTTGATTTCTAACATAATGTAACATACCCTGTTGTTACAGAGTAACAAGACATAAGCAGAATTTGTGTCGTATATTGTTCTGTTGTTGTCGTTTTTTTCTGGGGAGGGGAGATTACGTATTCAGCAACATGGAACATTCATAATGGAAATGGAATTGACGAGAATTCATTCCCGGACCCCCCGGACTTCATGTCGCCATGGTCGAACGACGGTCAAACTCGAACGGAAGGTCAAATCAAACAGAAAACGTGTACTGCCTTCCTTCAGCTTTGCTTGGAGCTTCGGCATAATACACAAATAATTCGCGAAGTCATTGTTAATTATACTGTCCATTGATTGGTAGACACGTGCAAGGCCGAAGTTGGCTTCTGTTGTGGATGTAGCTGCCAGATATCGATCAAGCCGTTTTTTTTTCATTTGCACAGTTGTCCCTCCGACATTCAAATCTCTTTTCTCGGTTTTCTGTATGATAAAGTTGTAAAATTTATTAACGTTTTTTGGGGTGTAAATCGGTTCTAAAGAATCGTCACACTCCCTGACGAGTTCAGGTTCATGCAATGATTTTATGAGTGATTCAAATTTTCCAACATAGTTTGAAATATCGTTTAAGCATGCCTTATTACGTAATACTATATGAAAAGAAGTGCATGTGGCCTTTGGAAGTTTGGCTGACAGTGAACTCACGTCCTAGCTCTTTACAAACACTATACCGAGTGTCCGCAAAAAACGATACGCTTTTAAAATGGCCCCCACTTACAAATTATTTCGTATTTTCGGAAACATTTTATATATATGGAAAGCTGAAAGTCTCTTCTTTCATATGACACCAAAAAGTCTGAAATTGGTCTGTGCTTGAGTGAGCATTGTTCACTTTTGTAAAGAACATGAAAATTAGGTTGCGCGGAAATTGGTTATTCATAGTAAGTGTAACAAAAGAAGAGACTTTCAGCTTTCCATATATAAAATGTGTCCAAAAATGAGAAATAATTTTGTATTTGGGGGCCATTTTAAATGTGTGTCGTTTTTCGGGAGACACTCGGTAGAATCAAAGTATTGAGTTTAAGGACAGTGACGTGATAGGGAGAAGTCAAAATGGCCTCAGCAACCAAATGACGTGAAACATGTACACTAGCTAATCAGTCCAGAACGTTTCAATCCTGATACTATAAATTGAAACAAATAAAAATAAACGAACAAAAAAAAACGAACACAAAACATTGACAATTAGTTACATAGAAACCAATAATCTCGTCGATTAACTCGATAACTGACAGAATGGATGGTTTTTATACATGACCATGAATATCAAAACTAATTTATTTAATATTATTAAAGAAATGTCACTAAACAAGTTTCAAAAACCCACTCCATAAGGCATTCATGTAGGCCTATCAGCAGATAAGGGCAAGGATGTACGTGCTTAACGCCAAGATTCTAGAGATCATCAACGGAAACCAACATAATTGTAGTTTAATTGGACCAGTAAACACTCAAGCAATAACCCGTAGCTTTCTTTGAATCCGTCTTCTTGAACACAAATACTATTCAAAAACTGCACTGAAGTAAAAACACTTTCTTTTACCTCAACAGACGAATAAAATTGACCAAGTGACGCGACTAATCCAAAACAACTTTTATTCCGAGGACCGCGAGTACTAGATTCATCTTTACCTGCGTGATGGAGCCAGGCCAAGACAATAATAAAACCCCACGAAGCCCTTTGTTAAGACTTTGAGTTTACGAAGAGGGACGAAAATTAAGGAGTTTCCAAGACTAATCCGACATAGTTTCGACAAAGGACAATAGGACCCATGCATCAACTTGATCCATCTTTACTCGCGTGGAAACACGCACAAAGATAAATAACAAAAAGCAAAATAGTTCAAAACAAGACATTGTGCGTCACCAGACCGCGTAATTTTCACACACCAATCTTTCCTTGGCGAAACTTATCCGTTTCTCACTCCTGTGTGATATCCAGGCTTCTTCCACGCTGTCAATTGTTCGTAATTGATAAAACAAAACTGAGAAGTTTGAATGGAGCATAAACAAGTGTTTATTTTTGTTGACATCAACTTTACATTTAACGGTATCTAACAGAAAACTGATAACGTTTGTGACAAATTGCTGGATGATTAGGTTGTGCCAATGATCATGGTTAACTGAAGCCTTGTAATAGCACCTTGTTGACAAAAGTTAGGTCCCTATGGCCTCTACAACAGGTTGGAGCAGTTGTATGATGACGTCATGAGTGACAGAATCGCGATTCCCAGTGACATCTACGTGACTTCCACCAGGGTCGTCGATCCATTTTCGGATTTGGGGGGGGGGGGGGGGGGGTAAGAAAAAGTGTCAAAAAAATTTCGGCGCGCTCCGCGCGTGAGTTGCAATATATAGAACTTTGCACGCAAAGTGTGTCGAAAAATTGAAAATTGTATTGTTAATTGTATTTTATGTCAAATTCTATGGTTTTGTAGTGTCTTGTGCTGCTTTATAAACGTATCCCGGCATTACGTTTCATGATTTGTTTTCAAGTTGTCAATATTTTTGGGGAAGGCTTGCAATCGATATGTTTAATCGTAATACCCCCCCCCCTAATATTTCATATGGGGCGACTGCCATGCACCACCCCCCCCTCCCCCGCGATCGACACCCCTAACTTCCACGTGCAACAGTAGCATATCCTTTATTATCATCCTAACCTCGAAAGAAGTAATGACGGATGTTTCCAAATGCAGAGCAAAATTACAGATATAAGTGTATTTTAACATGGAGTTTAAGACATTATAAGCTGATGCTCATTTGGAAGATCTTCAAAAAATCAAACAAAACACAAGCGCAAAGATAATTCGTATTGAGATCGCAAATCTAAGAATAAAACAAAACTGCATTACGGTAAAAAGTTCCCTGTACTTTACTTCGCAATGTTCGTGATACATTCGGCAGTTTTTGCAATGTGTTTTTACTCAGAGGACAAAAGCCTGGTATCATGTATCGAAAGGTGATAGCGATGAACCTGAAAGATGGGTGGAAACTGAATGTATAATAATGGCAACAATAGTGTGCTGGGTCAGAGGAGGTAACCATATTTTGCTGGGTCAGGGGGCAATTATAGTGAGAGTTCGTCGGAGGGACAAGGGATCTTTTACGAAGACGGTATGTCACGTGACCGAAGCCATGAAATAAAATCAAGTCGCGTCATCAGTCTTGAGCTGTATTGCTGTAGAGAAAAAAAAAATCACACAACGCACATAATCGGCTATAGACGGAGTATACAGTCATAGCGGTGATCTTGAAGCGAGAGTGAGACTACATACAGCCATGGAAAGTAGCAGATCAATAGAAGCAGACTGAAAAATAAACTTTGGCAAAAAAAATGGCAAGTAAGAAGGTAAATAAGGCCCTAAATCGATTTGAATCTCGGCGAGTTTGTTTTTTGTTTGTTTGTTAGTTTTTTTAATATTAGAAAATGAAAAGGCAACCAATTATGAGAAGAACACACACTAAATATAATGTTTTTGATCCGGGAAGGCCCGTCGCATGGACGTTTGTCCAATTATGGTTAAGATTCTTCAAACTGTATATGCGCCGTTACCATTCCGACATAAAATCTGGAATTGGACGTAAATATTTGCCAGAACCTGCTGTTCCATTTTACTGCTCTTTATTTCTATTTTTAAAATTACCCACCCTACTCAAAAGTATTGCAACATACATTTTAACGCATGCATTTTGAGTTCAAGCGGTCTTTCTATAATGATATCCTGATGAAGTTATTATTGGAAAATAACAAATTATTTGAAAAGAAACCAATGAATATTCTGTCTCCTTGCTTTTCCAAGGTGGAGTGATTATCAAATGCAGGCACACCCACAACAGAGGGGCCGGAATATAGAATTTAATATTTTTTCGCCTCCCTATAGGGGCGGGGTGTTAATTCACATTAGCATAGTAACTCGGTTTCACATTTCCCGTTAAACGGTTTTGATGGCTTGGAAAGACTTCCAACAAACAAAAAATGCCATTGTGTTCCTCTGACGCGGTCTCAGAACACGCAGAAAGAAGACAACACCCCACGAAAAAGAAAGCGCCTGCTATCTTCATAAGACAGTGGTAAGAAGGATAAGCCCCATATTTCAGAAAGGACCACTCCAAGTTATAATTTCTTATCCTTTCTCAATTCTAAAGGCGGTTTACTATTGCAAACATCCTAAAATTTACTGTTATGCGACTTTTCAGTACATTGGATATAATGATGTAGAGAGAAGGCCATCACCTTTAATTAGTAGCCTTATCCTTCTTACTCACTGTCTTATGAAGATAGGAGGCGCTTCCTTCTTCGCAAGGTGTGGGCTTCTTTCTGAGACCGCTTCAGAGCAACATATTGACATTTTTGGTTTGTTGCAAGTCTTCCCAAACCATCAAAGCTTTTTCACGGGAAATATGAACCGATTACGATGCTAGTGTGAATCAAAACCCCACCCCTATAGGGAGGCGAAAACAATGTTAACCTTTACAGTAGGTTTCAGTCCCTTTGTCGTGGGTGCGCCTCCATTTGATAATCTCTCCAACTTGGAGAAGAAAGGAGAAAGAATATTCATGGTTTCTTTTCAAATAATTTGTTATTTTTCAGTAATAACTTCATTAAGACATCATTACAGAAAAACCCCTTTAACTCGAAATGCATGCGTTATAGTGTATACTGCAATACTTTTGAGTAGGGCGGGTAATTTTCTTTTCTTGAACTGCATGCACAATGGATGCCATAATACCCGCGTGGGCCTATACCTTCCTCATGGCAATTGTAGCAATTGTAACAATTCCGCGTAAAACGGAGATGACACAGTAAGCAGCGACTTTTGTTCCGTCTTTACTAATTTACAATCTTCCACATTCCTGCCTGAATCTAATAGCAAGACCCACAGTCGGGTGAGTCATTAACAATCGTGGCAAATTAAAAAATAAGAACAGCCGTTGTTATCAATCGGTTAACGTCTTGAACTCTAAGGTACAAAAGGACATTTGCATCTTGTGAATCCACCCCCGTCAATGAAGTTTCTGCGGCAGCTTTTCTGCATCAACGAACTTGAACGTC
Source organism: Eucidaris tribuloides (assembly GCA_001188425.1). Taxonomy (NCBI): domain Eukaryota; kingdom Metazoa; phylum Echinodermata; class Echinoidea; order Cidaroida; family Cidaridae; genus Eucidaris; species Eucidaris tribuloides. The sequence goes on along the minus strand of JZLH01S0623448.1, from coordinate 94,106 downwards.
ATTTGTATCACACCCACATAACACTCTTAACAACATTTGGGTCGCCGTTCTGGTTTCAAAGAAATAATCGGGGTTGGGTGAGCTCTAGAAGAGAAAAATCATCACCATGAATGGACAAACACTCGAGTTAAGGTGGTGAAATGGTACCTCTCCTGCACGTAAACCTGAGAGGGTATTCACGTTTGGGTGGTGGTTAAGATGAATTCTGGTCGTTTGGCACGTAATTTTCCCTGCAACTGGATTAGATTGATTTTACAATGTCCGGTGCTATTCCTGAATTGTGGTTTCATCAATTCAAGATTAAAATAGTAATATACACATACATGAAATTATAAGAACGGTACATTCTTGTGCTTTCGATCGGTTCCGTTTGGGGAACGAGACACCACGTAGTCTTCCAAAGCCTGGGGACTGCCAACAGAACAAGATTTGTATCTTTAATTCTTTATATACATGTAGGCCTTTCTTTTAAGTGTAATAAAACCCAGGCGTCTTCCTGCATTCAGAGAGTACAGAACAATACGAGAAGGAAATTAGTGAAAATTTGAACAAATTTGGTTGAGCGGTTCAAGAGTTATGATTGTTCAAAGTTTGTTTAATCCTTGTTATGGAGGATTCTTAAATTGGCAACTCTACCAGCTTTTAAATGAAAGTGTGGGGAAACTCCCTATTGGTTTTTTAGACATTTATTTGTTATTATCATTTCTTAATTTCTTTGCTCTCGCTTGTTGTGCAAGTATGTCCTATAGCAAAAATGATTCTACATGTTTTTGTTTGAAAGAATTTAATTACTTTTCTCAACTGACACTTTAAAAAAAGGCAAATTCGTGGAAATTTGTGTACAAATCCACTGGAAAGTTTTCCACAATTTCATTAAAAAAATGGGTAGAGTTGCCAATTTAAGAATCCCCCATAACAAAGATTAAGTAAACTTTGAACAATCATAACTCTTGAACCATTCAGCCAAATTTGCTGAAACTTTCACTATTTTCCTTCTTTCATTGTTCTGTATTCTCTGAATTCAGGAAGATGTCTGGATATCATTCCCCTTTAATTCAGGAAGAGCTGAAAACCTGTGTTATTGTAGCATCTTTTGTTGTGCTCTAGACCCCCCCCCCCCTCCCCCAGCCATAATACATTGCGTCACGGTCTCGAAAACAAACACGGGTACGTGAAAATCGTGTAATTAAGTCACGTACCATTAGTCATGCTGTGTAGAAAAATCATTACTTTTATTCGGAGGAAGAAAACATGCCACGTATAAATGCAAATAACGCCTGATGAGCAGTAAGCCCACTTTGTATGTCAATTTGTCAGAATTTGCCCTTTGTTTGGAGACATAAAGCGATCGCCCTTATAGATGTTTTGTAGTAGTATCGATTCATGAAAAGATCGATACTGTTCCGAGCAGCAAAGATTCAACTCAATGTCTTTTACTGGAAACAAGTGATTTGGCGGACAAACATTTGTTGTCGGATGTCACGATCTAAAACAGTTCATGGCTATCAGGAATCGATCATCTATGTGTCACGACTTGATTCTGGGTTGCACTGACAATCAAAACAGTGAGCTCATCTACCTGTCAAGGAAAAAGCTTATGTTGTGACAAAAAAAACCCAATAGTTTTGATGATTGCGTGCACTTAAGAATGATACGTTTTAATTATATATTTCTATTACTGATATTATGAACAATTTCAACATGGGTTTGACTTGGACGCACAAACCTTGAACCTTACTGTTGAAATCCATTTGCGCAAAGAAAAATTGAACAATTGATACAACAGCCCGTTTTAAATTTGAACTAGCGGAAGTAAAACCAAAACAAAATTAATGGAATTGTGGTTAAAGAGAACACACAGTACTGGTTGATGATGAAAAATCTTTCATCAAAATTTCACATTTCCACATTTTCCAGCTGAGAGTAAATTACATTTGCATTATAATATGTGACTAATTCACTTCATATGCAATAAAAGGTTGAGGAATTGGCAGTTTGAGTACCCGACGGAGTAAGCTCCGTTGCTGCAGTGTGTGTGGCAACAATTAACATAGTCCCACATATAGATTTCTGTGTTAGTACTTTGTCAGCAGTGGGGATTTGTGTAACAGATATGTCCAAAACGAAGTGTTCTGTTGTTTTCAACTGCTCTCTCCTGTACTATAGTGACATTTTTAGAATACCATCTGTTCACAGAAGGTTTGAAAGCAGTTGATATAAAAATGTTGTTGTTCTGCAAGTAATCAACCAGTACTGTGTATTCTCTTTAAACTTATTAAAGGTCTCATGTGATTGTAATCTCAATTCTTAGTTGAAGAATACGGCTTTGAAATAGACCACCGTCCATATAATAAACCTTTGATAAAGATACAATGTAGTTACTACAAATACAATTATTCATTAGGCATAAAGGCAAGTTTATTATTCCAATAAGTCGAGTCTCAAATGACCTCAACGGAACGTAAAGTACCAGTGACAGGAACGATAATGACTTATTTTCCTGATATGAAGCAAATACGAAGTCCCAATTTCAATAAATATCTTAAGATAATTTTATACTCCTCAATTTCACGAAAGATGTATTAATTTACTGCGCGTCAGTAAAGAAATGTCTATTATACATGTAACACTAATGTATCATTAAAACAGGTGAAAACAGCAACAGTAATAAATGAACATTGCAGATAAAGGAGCAGTGTTTTCCGAGCGGCATCAAATTTCAAAAGGGTATTAATCCAACAATTACAGTGATTAAAATGGTAGAATGGGGTAGAATCGGCAGGGATTCTCCAGCAATAATGGCCCTTATTTTCCTCTTATAGTCTATCTTTCAGAACAGCAACAAGGTTTTGGCTTTTTTTGACGTTTTCACCCTTGTCATGTTTTTATCCAACTTCCTACATAATTATAATGGAATATGTAACACAACGTGTTTCAGTTGCAGCTCGTTTGGACAAAATCGTGTTTGTCAACTCCGGTGTTATTGTGGTGAAAGAGGTGAAAAGTGATGGTCGATGGCCAATTAAAATGTTCCACCTCAATAATTATCACTCTTGAGTCTTGAAGTAGACCTCACAAGCCTGTGGCATTGTCAAACAGTACTTAGAGCCTTCGCAACGCGTAGCGGGAAGACACAACGAAGATGACGTAATGTTATTCATACAATGAAAAGTAATTTTAGAAAATAAGTATACCAGATTGAAAAATTGCCATGTTTTGTGATATTTTGGAGGAATTTCTCTACAGGTTGTGAAGGTGGATAATTCAGGGTTCTAGTATTTTAAATGGTTCAGTGTGATTGCTCGCATACAAGGGTGCTATTTAAGCATTTAGCAGGGAGAATGTGCGGTTAAGGCTCTTAACCTTTTTTAAGAGCTAGAAAACATTACAAATCATGTTTTGTTTTATTTGAAAGCACATAAAAAAATCCCTTCATCTCTTTCGATTAAAAAATATCTTCGATTCGGTTAATGAATGAGACGTTTTGGAAGCTATTATATGGTGATGTGTGACCTAAATATGCATGGTGTGGTAGTAGCTGGATCCCAGGTGTGGTAGTAGATAATAAGTCATGTTCGAGAGTTGCGTGCAAATCTAAGCAACATATAGAGGCATCGTTTAACATTGATTTCAGTTGACAAAAAATCTGAGCTACATCATACACTCCATGCTACTAGTGTCACTGATAAGGTCTTAAAATGAAGCCCTGAAATATTGCAGTTCAAAACGATGATTAAATACCTTTCAAAGGAGAAAATAAATGAGCGATTACTTCAGTTTTCGGACCGCCGTGTCACAGAATTTGTGTTCCCTACATGACGAAGTCACTTATTTATATACCAATATTTATCCGTCCATATTTTGTTAGCGACAGCACAGAGGTCATGTGTTCTAAGGGGTTTATTCGTTGTTTGCAGGGGCGCAAATCCAGGGGGACATGTCCCCCCCCCCCCACGATTTTGAAGTATGGGGACACAATATCAAATTCCCCCGCCCCCCCCACGATTTGGCCCAATACTTTTTCGTCCCAAAATAGTCGTTACCCACCACCCCCCCCTCCCTCCGCTGAGGCGTGTTTTCGGCGACTGGCATGGCGTGACCTGGAAAAATGTAGCACCTGGGATTGTGAAAAATGTTTCGTCCCTACCCGCCCCCCCCCCCGCTTGACGAGTTTTCGGGCGACTGGCGTGACCGGAAAAATTAGACGCTGGATTGTGAAGATTGTTCGTCCCTACCCCACCCTCCCCCCCCCCCCCCCCGCCCCCACCCCGCTCGAGCGAGTTTTCGCCGACTGGCGTGACCGGGAAAAAATTTGGGACCTGAGTTTTGGCTTTGGCTGCGGATGAACAAAATGATGTCCCCCCTACATTCAAAAATTGAATTGCGCCACTGGTTGTTTGTTCATTCAAACCCTATCATCAGTGTTGGCGTCGAGTCCACACTTTCCGAGTCCGTTTCCGCACTGAAATAAAACCTGGTCATTCATTTCATTTTATATTGGGACTCAACTCCGAGTCCATTCCGCTAAAATTTGCCTCGAGTCTGGACTCGACTACAACTGTAAATATCATGTAGGTCAGATATTAAAGTTTGACTCTCTCTCTTAAAGAGGACTTCCACGGTGATAACCAAAGTCTTTAAAATCATTCTATGGAACACCACTCCATGGGTATCTTAGACAATGCAAAAACGCGATGTTCAGAATTCCGTTAACCCCATTCTTGGAGTCAGGGTGTTTTCACGACCCATTTTATCTCGGATTTCACATAGTTCAATCCAATAACGCAACACACGTCTGCAGGTGGTGGACCGGGGCAACCACACAACACATATTGAAAAGCAAATACCCATACAGGCAGCGATATTGCAATTGAATAAAATATATATGAATGCATATAGCACGTTTCTATATATCTGTTGAATTTATGTCAATATGCTCATCTATTGTTGCGAGGACAAATAACTATCATATCGCATAACGCGGTACATCGTGCATAGCAGGTTGGCTATTCTCGCGACCGCATTATTTTGAGATATTGGGGGCCCATATTACCCCTTTAGCCCTTTTTTGTGAACGTAAATCAGGTCATATTAATCAATAAGTTGTATAACTGAATCAATTGTATAATCTCCACGTTTAGGCGACATTGATCTGGCTGGGAGTTACCAGACAATTAACCACTTCGAAGGAACAAATCAGTTTGCAGGCACAAATCCTTGTCATTCGCGGTGCGCAAATCAGAGTCTGAACAATCTATCCGGTAGACTACTACTTTCATAGGCACTGCGTTATAGTTCCTACCGACACAAGCAGAGAATGACCAAATTAGTCTTGGCTCAGATCAGTGTAAAATTTTGTCTAATGTCAAAAGAGCATCTGCCCTTGCAGACAAGGAACAAACAGACAAACAACCGCATAATACCCCATATTTTGAAGGGTGGATACTTCTGAGAAAAATCATTTCTCCAGTGATGGGCTGTATTTACTTGCTTTTGCAATATTCTGTTGAGAAGTTCTTAATAACATGCAATTCCTGAATATGCATTTCGTAAATAATTCAATACAAAATGTCATATCGAGGTTTCACGTTGAACTGGCCTATTTTTCAACTATCTCGGAAGAGATTGTGGGCGGACAAATTGAGTTTCTCCAAATTACCATGCAAACATTAAAGCCTGGATAAGCACCATAAATTGTTGTTATCATTACGCCCTCACACTCTAAAAAAATGCTGTTGAATAAGGGGATGTAATTTAATGAATTAATTTGATGATTAATTCAGTTCAGTTCTCTCCAAATTCAGAGGGTTTTTGATCAGCGTATAGGCCTTCAAATATGACACTGGGGTCAATCGAACACATTGAAGTCAGTCTGACTCTGAGCGAATACTAATAAAAATGGCGGGCGATTTAATTAGATAACAAGACCGACGAGCAATTAAAGCAGTCCTTTCCTCGAACCGACTTTTATCGAAGGCACTGGTAAACATAGTGGACACCCTCGTTTAAAAAAATGGTCGAACTTTGATATCTGACGTACATAATGAAAGTATGAATCATAATTGATAGAATTTCAGATAAATAGAGGTAAATACATATCCGTAAGAGCATGAAATGTTTGTATAAGACAGAAGTAGGTGTCAACAAACGTAAAAAAGGACCAGATACAAATATTAATTGGTACTTTTCTAATAAGAAATTGGCCTATTTCAGGATTGTTCTTTGTGTAAAGAAATACAATTACAAATATGCCACCGTCAGTTTCTCGAGAGTTATGGTGAATTGCATAATACCATAAATAATTGTTCCAAGTTTCCATGATGATGATGCGTGCGTATTTTGCGTAATGCAGGTTTACATGCCCCTCACCCCCACCCCACCCCCGGAAACTTTTGGAAAATCTTATAGCAGGGATTCTAAAATTATGGTTACTGGTTCTACAGGTGTTTAGACATTTGGCGTCATTCTCCTATGTTCTTGTACGATACATTCGTGAAAAAGTATCGCAAGCCTATATTATATGCAGACCACTTTAACAGCAAATCGTACATTTTGATTTGGCAAAACTACAGTATCATACGTGTAGTGGCAACGAAGCTGGAAGTAAAATAAATACTTAAAACCTCTGTATAGTCATTTCGGCCAGGACCAAATAAAATCTTTCAACGCAGTTCTGGGAGAGTTGAGAAAGACAAGTGTGAAATATACCTTGTAGCGTTATGAGCTTGAGCCGAAATCCTAAAGGTAATATAAACCACTGCTAAATGAGAAACCTGTATAATGAAAGGTATAATGGACTCCGTTTCCACTATGACGTAAAAGGTCGATCTAATTTGTAAGAAGTCTATTCAGATGTTAGGTTCTTCAAATCTTTTGAATAGGCAGACTGTAAATCTCGCGTCAAAGTATATAGTTGTTCCCTTTTTGCCTAAAACTCGCACTTAGTGTTAATATAATAAAAGCTTCTTTTCATTTTAGTCTCTTTCGGCACTCAGATAACTTGTCGTTTCACGTACATCACGATGCTGAAAACAAAATGGACGGCATTACCATCAATACACAAATTTCTTATATTCCTCCGCCACATTGAAATATAATGCATTTGGCGTAAATAGATGAAATAAACGGTATCGAATGAAATTTAAAAACACCAAATGACGCCTATAGTTTTATTTGTGAATTATACGAATCTGTTCCTGAATATGTTTTGTGTTTATAATTCATGTGCACGTCTTCAATCCATTATGTCAACCGTCCTTTTAAAATAAAGACAACCAATCATTGGAAAAGGGTCTTTTTCCTTCAAATTCTCCAATTGTATTGCAATATTCTTGGATGAGTTAAGATATTAACGATTGATATTCACACTCAGAAGAAGAAGAAGAAGAAGAAGAAGAAGAAGAAGAAGAAGAAGAAGAAGAAGAAGAAGAAGAAGAAAGAAGAAGAAGAGGAAGAAAGAAGGAGAAGGAGAAGAATAACAAAAAGAACAAAGCGAAGAAGGAGAATACAATAAAGATGATGGTGATGGTGACGATAATGAAGGTGATGAAGGTGATGATGATGATGGTGGTGATGATGATGATAATGAAGGAGAAAATACTACTTCTATACTACTGTTAGTAACTACTACTCTACCATTGTTTCTCTTTAATATAATCAAAGAAACATACCTTGTGTATGTAGCTGTTGTACTACACATCCCTCTGTAGTCCCATTAACTGACGGGAGAGTGTCCGTATAACTGTCGGGTCTCGGTTTCCGTACCGCCACTCCTCGTCTCGCTGTAAACGGTGACCCAGGGCCTGCTGGAGACGCCGTGAGTAATGGCGATTCGGGTCTCGAACCCAGGTGGTCAAAAGGGAAATACCCGCCTGAATGTGTCCTATGTTTCTGCGAATCTTCGCCCGGTCCGGAGAGGGAGGACTGCTGTTGTGTGGAGGAGCGGCGATGTATCATGGGCGAACCTTCGATGGACCGCGGTGAATGAAGCGACCCCGTCGAACCGGCGTGGTGGAGGGTTCTCGGTTTGCGAAACAGTCTGGGCGAATTGCAGTCCGATCCGTTCAGGGATCGCGGCGAATCCAGTGCAGGAGGACTCGGTGCTATGAGCTTCCTCACCCTTCCTGGACTCGACAGACCGACATCTCGACCGAGCAGCATGTCCGAATCGGATTTCTGTCTCACCAGCACTTTTAATCGCCGTCGTAACGATGGGCTAACCTGTCGGCTCTCGTAGAGGCTATTCGCCCGTGTATTTCGAGGTAGGGGACCTGTATTATTTGCCATATTTTCTTTCGATACCGTTCCATGCTGTGATTCCATGACTGCATATCGCGATGTGCTGTTGTCCACTGGTACCCCGATTAGAGGCGGCAGGTCGTCGTTCGAATGCTGACTCGCTGTGGACGAGTCTTTATGGGGCCCCTTGTCCGATAATTCGCTCTCCGTCCCGATTCGGTCTAGTTTACAAATGGTCTCCGTCATGGTTCCGCTTTTCAAAGGCACGACAGCCTGTACTTTGGTTTCAGATAAATCCAAAGGAGATAACACAAGACATGCCAACAATAGGCCTAGTTGACCCGTCGACCTGTGTGTTTTACCAACAAACTACCGAGGAGTTTGTCTATCACCGAACCTCCTTCCACGGTTTCCCGTCCATCGATATCGGTGCCATTTCTACGGCTTCTCTGCGTCTATAGCCTCGCGATTAGGTGTATAGATCTAGCAAAGCGAACTGCCGCTATTCATACTCCGCAAACAGGTGACACAATTTTGACATTAGAGCTGACAACGTGGTTTCAAAAAATCATTTTCTGTTTAAAAAGACCGGCAAACTTGATCACGTACCGGCTTAGTGGATCGGGAGTGTCAGCAGACTTGACTTACCCCCTTGGATCCCTGCGACAGAATGTTCCGCTATGGTGCTCCTATTATCCACTGACCTGTAGGAGCATCCGTGTAAGACGTCCGTGGTATCGAGAATCGATAATGACTTGGGACAAAAAACAAATCATCCTTCGGAAGAGTGGAGTTGAGAAACGGGGATCATTGAAAGCAAACTCCTTTCTCCAAGAATCAAGGGTAATAATTGACGCGACGTAAGGAATGGCTCTTTTACGGTGATAAAAATTCGGATCGCCTGACTGCGTGTTCTTGAAATCTACCGACATTAACAGTCTGGTAATAAATTGGTCCGGTGTTATCACGGGCTGTATTGCACCCACTCCTCGTCGTGATCTGCACCCAAATTTCTTCATTCACCCAACCGTGACAAGTCTTTCAGATGAAAGTACACAAACTCGCAACCAATAGCCATTATCAAGAAGAAAAGAATGGGGAACGACTGAACCGCGCGATTCCTTTCACATCGGTGCTCGTCCCTATTCATTCCAACCCATCAAGGCACGTTAGGTTCGTACACTTTGCATTCAGTTACCGATCGATAATCGCGTTAGCCTTTTCAACGTTACCATGATCACGACCCACGCTTACTAATGTCACATTTTACGGGGGCCCCACGTTCACGTATGAAAAATAGGGTCATGTGTCCTTCGGTCACCTCTGACTTTGCTCCGATGACAGCTTGGAATGTGATTTCACATGGAAATTCGATGCTCTAATGCAGAAAAGTGAAATCGTGGAAATATTTTGGCAGCATTGTGATCGGAATTTTGAGTCATGAACAGTTTGACTATCTTGCAGAAAGGCTGGATGGAACAAACGGACATCGATGCAATATTTTACTGTTCTAGAAAATGACAATAAAATATAAAAGTACAGATTAAAATTGAAGAATTAAAATTGAAGAATTAAAATAAAAGCACGCTTTATCTATCTATATGTCTATCTATCTATCTATCCATCCATCCATCCATCCATCTATCTATCTATCTATCTCTCCCTTTCTATGACATGTAGATAGATTAATAGATAAATATATGAATATAATATATAATTAAAATAGAGATATATTACTAGTACATCTGTCTATTTATCTACCTATCTATCTATCTATCTATTTTTCTGTCTATCTATCTTTCTATCGATCGATCTATATACATTTATTTATATATTTATCTATTTATCTATCTGCTAATCTATCTGTCAATCTATTTGCATGTCTGTATGTCTGTCTATCTTGATATCTACCGATATGTCTACATCTCCTATCTATATATGTACGTGTTTGTATATCTATTCCTTTTATCTCACTGTCTACCTGTCTATTCATCCTCCTCTCTGAAAGGCACAATAACTGTTTTGGGAATGGGATTCCATGACTGTATGCAGTTTTTATAATTGACATCATCTTGTGCTCCGGCCAAACTCTATGATGAATGAGACGCACAACAAAAACAACAACAAAGAATTTTCAACATTGACATACAACACCGCATCACAGTTTACCTCCTAATTTGACGTCACAATCATTCCATCCAGGAACAGCGCGTGTAAAAATATTTACTAAACATCAAAATAAATGACTTGTCATGTACGTGCCAAACTTGTCACATTTTATGACGTCATAATTCTTTGTTACAATGAACCATGTCGGAATTTATCGCCATCTGTATGCATGCAACCAAGGCACGTGTGGGTAAACAAATTTATGGATAGGTGGTGATGAAATGTCATATTTCTCGAAGCATTGACCCGTGTCTATTAAAATAACTTGACAAAATATTGACGTGGTGTTCATAAAATCTGATCTTTAACCTTCTCTGGAGAGGAATATGCATCGGGAATCGAACGTAGAAATAGGTGGTACGAGTACCGGGCTACAAACATTATTATTATGCCCATCCGGCGGCGTTGTTGCAAAGATAAATGTATAATTATATACATACATGTATGTATGAGACATATTGTATTTACGATAAAGTGAATAAATAGAATATCTTTTGGGGAAGAGTAGTTTACATAATTTTGCAACAAAACTTGGTTTATGATGTGTTTAAGCCTAATTTATCATAACAGAAAAAGTGACACGGCGCGATTTGATAACATTGTAAATCAAGTATGATAATGCCTTACTAAATAATGCGGCAAAACGCATTCTCGGATCGAGGCATGAGCCTGGCTTCACATCAACATTGGTTCCTATATTTAAGTTTTCCCATAACATCGATTTAAAATATAGTCTTAATTAATATATAGCGCATGTGTACATACGTAAACTAGTAAAGACAAAACAATCTACACAAAAGCGTTATTTTTTTTCTTTCTCTCTACCAAAAACTTGACTTCTCACTTCTTTATAGTCCTTCAAATCTTTTACCCCTCCGATAGACACCGTGGACTTTTGCATATTAATATCAATTTATGGTACATTTCTTAGTAGTTATTAATGCCAAAGCCTGTTATGATATTACTTTCTCCTGGAAATTGGAA
>JZLH01S0623448.1:42454-68802 GCA_001188425.1 Eucidaris tribuloides | reverse complement strand
GATATTAAACAACAAATGAAATGGCCGGGTGAATTACCACTTAATATTCAAGATTCTTTGATTATGGAAATCACGTTTCTCATTGATTTATATGTTATCAATAGATGACAAAGTGAGTAATTTCTTATTTAGGTTTGTTCCTAGAAAGAAAATTTGATTCTCAAAAGGTTTTGTTCAAAATTGTTTTTTTGCAAAGCTCATAGACGCATATTTTGTGAAATACATTCCCAAACATTGATTCAGCTGTTTTTAAAATGAAAAAAAATATGTTTTGGAACTTTGCTTCGCAATAATTTCTATTTAGTGAATACAATTATACTTAATGCAAAGTATTTTATTTTCGCTTGTAAATAACTTCATAACTTCGTTCTTTTTTATCGTCAATAACACACTTAGAAAAAAAGCACAACGTATTATTGCTTTGAAAAAAAAATTGCCTGGAATTTCACGAGAATAAATGGAAAAGATTCGAATTAAATGAGTAATATTTTTAATCATCTAAAAATGTTTAGAATTATCTATGATTTTAGTTTTACAAATTGCATGAATATTTCTTATGCTTATGTGCATTGCATATTTGATATTTTTCTGTTGAAAATCTGTCTTCCTTGACATCTCTGAAAATGGCAGACAAAATTGTCACTGGAGTTGGCATGGTTTTGAGCAAGCCTGCCCTGAAGGTGTGTTAGTATGGACAGCTGCGTTATTCTTATTATAGTGGAATACATTGTGAGAAAGTTACGTCACACCCCTTCTAACCACAAAGTTGTAAATCTAAAATAAGTGGTTGAAAAATGTCTTCCGAAAGAAACTGCATTAATCAACGCAAACCTTCAACGATTTGATAGCTCTCAGTCCGAATGAAATAGCCCCGGAAATAAGATTTCTCCTTAAACAGTGTTTGCAAATTTCTTGTACCGTATATATTTTATATCAACAAACTCATGTATCATCTCCCCAGTTATGTGCAACATCGATTTAGAATATTAGATCGTAGGATTTTCTCTGAAGCTTAACACACTCTATGATATATGGTTGAGATTATGTTGGTGATGCTTTTATTATGAAAGATAACTTTATTGATATACACTCCTGCTCATAATTATGGAATATTTTATTGATACTTAAGTTCTCTCTCCTATATCGTCCAAAATTTTCAAGGCAAGTGTTTATTTCACAAAAACGCAGTATGTAAAGCAGTTGTTGGATTTCATGAGATGACTTTTATTTTATGTATATATTGTGATATATTTGTGTTGTTTTTTACTGTGTTGCAGGGGCCCTTTGTAAATCAGTTTGCTAACTGAAAGGGCTACCCTGCGGAAATAAAACAGAATAAATAAATAAATAAATAAATAAATAAATAAATAAAGACTTAAGTAAAAACTAAAATACGAGCGCAATAACAATTATACATTTATTTTTTTCAAAATCCACAAAAATTATGAAAAAGTATTAAATTAAAGTTATTAAAAAACAAGACAGAAAACTAATAAATTTTGATATAATGTAATTTATACTTACATATTGAATCAGATCATCCTCTTAGTATGAAAGTTAGAGTCGTAAGATCACTCTATTTCAGAGCACACAATGTGACACCAGACAACAATGACCTATTAACATGATAAACCCAAATGAGACACGTTGACACTTGACAGGGCACTTTTCAGAATGTGGTTACCCTGTATGCACCGTAAAAAGAACTCAGGATAGGAGAAGCTCTAAGCCTCCCCCTCCCCGATGAAACAAAAACATTGCACCTGGTTAAAGTGTGCCTTCTGTAGCAAGGGTATTGATCAGGTTGTTGATGAAGCCCAAGTACTTGGAGAAGAAAACTAGCTTACCTCAAAGACAAATCCTATACAAAAGACAGAACAGGGACAGTCTACAAAACATCATGTACAGATTGTGAGAGAATATTGGAGAAACAGGGAGATCACTAAAGGACAGATTGCAGGAACAAGAGCGTTTTGACTCAATAATCCTTGCCTTTCAGTGGTCGCTGGACTTGCTTTTGACTCTGGACATAACATTGATTGGGATGATACACACAAACATTACATGTAATTGACTTTGGCACAAGCTCTTGGCCTAGAAAGGTCAAAGAGGCCATTACATTAAAAATACCAAGCCCCGCACTGAATAGAGATTCATTATCAGGCATTGTTCAGCCATTGTTGGATGAAGCCCTCTTCAATCAGTTTCCATTCACTTGTGTTTGATGCCATTCTACTCCATGATGTTGTGTTTGTGTATGTTGCTATTTCATCTCTCCATCTTCTTTTTTGTCGACTTCTTCTCCTCTTCCCTGTTCTTGATCGCCATTCTGTGAGTTTCTTAGTCCATCTGTTGTCTTTTGTTCTAGATAAATATCCTGCCTAGCCTCATTTCATTTTCTTAATTTCTTCTATCGGGACAACCAAAAGCAAGGTGGATTGATAAAATTAACCCCCTTGTTGGTAAGCCCCTATCAACTGTCTGTCAACTTGCTGCTGACCGTAAAAAGTGGAGATTAATCATGAAAGTCACAGCCATGACAGAAACGTACCAAGCAAGCAAGCAAGCAAGCAAGCAATACCGACTATCTTTGATTTTAGTTTTCTGTCGTATGTTGCTGTGTTTCACTTTGTCATGTATTATGTCAAATTGATCACTCTTCTTTCCAGAGCTCTCTGTGTTGTTCTTAATTTCTGTTCTATTTCTTTCGATGTATACCAGGTTTCTGCTCCATAAGTCAGTGTTGTGAAAATACACTGGTCAAATATCCTCCTTCCCCACACTTAAACCCTTTGATTTAGGCACCATCATGTCCAAGTCAAACCTCTATGGATACGGACCAAATGATCCATGTCAATTTTTCTTGGTAACAAATTTCCGACGGGGTTCTTCATTTATTTAGTTCGTGGAAGTAATAAAGTGTTAGCAAAACAAAAACCCAGCTGCCCCCTGTGTTTATTAGCAAGGGGAAGAACATCCACGGTGTGGGAAAGGGTGTTTAAGCGGTGTTAAACTCATTTTTTTGCCATTTGACGACAGAGCATAGGACAATTATTTTATTTTATCATTGTAAGCCACCACTGTTCAGGTGAAATAAATTGAAATTAAATGAAGTAAGACGAAATAAAATCACATGATAACACGGAGGATGGAGTAATATCTTTGATTTAATAATCAGCGTTACTCTTATTTCATGAAAGCCTGACGTAAACATCGTGGCCTCCAATGCAATTTCTTTCTTTAAAAAAAAATAATTATACCCCCGGCATATTTCCGACATTTTTAGTTAATTTCACGGAGGTCCAGAAATTACACGCAGATCAAACTGAGAGGGCGCTTCTCATCGATTTGGGAGTTCTTGTATTGCCCGAGTTTGGCAAAAATCGAGCAAGTGACAGAAGAAGTATAAATGCAATATCATGGCATTTGACTGGAATATCTTTTAGTATAAAGATTACGTTTTCTCCGGGTTTTGCCTTTAATTATGTACAGCATGCTTAAAATGATTTTAAAAAAACATCAATAGCTCAAATTTGAATGCTTTGGCACATGCTTCCTTTGCAAGAATGGAGATTCCACTCTTTTATATTAAAGCCCAAGTTTAGTTTTGGGGATTTTTTTTTTATTTGAAAGCTTTTTACCCAAAGGTCATATCACACCAATAACAGATTCTGAATGTCTTTTGTTTGTTTTTATGATTAATTAATGAAAAATCTCGGGGGACCCCCGAGATTTTCGACTATATTTCGCATTATAGCATCCGAGGGTTAATAGGGTGTTGAGGTTATATGAGTTATACCTCATCAGAAAGAGCAGACTCTTTCTGACACCACATAACACCACCTAACATCATCGAACACCATCTAATTTCAGAATTGGTGTTGGTGTCGAGTGCCAGTGTTACATTAACACTAACACTCGACACCAACACCAATTCTGAAATCACCCATTATTTTATTAAGTGTTGGGGATATCGCCGGTATTCCATGAAGGAAGGATACACACGCTTAATAATATCACGAGCTCCTCACGTGCACACAGTTGTGGCCTGGATCCGAAAGTGGAATCAGTTTAGTGTGTTTTACGTTCGGATACGAGAATGCAAAAATCCGAGGATGATGACATAAACGTTTATGGAGTACAAATAAAACAAATTATCCCCTATCATATGAAATAGATAAACACAGGTTTCTGTTTATTTAAGGAATAATATCCGACATCCAATACCGACATCGTCGCAGCTGTCGGCCGTTCTCTTTCAAGCCTTTATTTACAATCATACCACGCCCTGCAAAGCAAGCTGTCACTTAAATATAACGAAAGCCGATTACTCCCCGACCGCTTTTCATCATAATCAAGTCCTGACCATGCAAATCAACAACTGCATTGCACAATAATAATAGATTTAATTGATATAATCCTCTTCATTGTATTTCATCCGCGTCGAGTTTTTATTTCGTGTTCTGTTTTCAAACACCGCACGACCACATCTTACCACCGGCTGCACAGCGATGCTGGAAACGGTGACTATTTAAAAATATCCAGGTATGTGCTCTAGTTTTTGGAAAAGAAACATTTTCATTTGCTTAGATGTAAATAATGCATTTTTATATGAGTGTTGTATCCTCGCAGTCTTCTTAGCAAAAATGTGTTTAGAATCAAGCAAAGATGGATGAATGCAGAATAATAATGATTATTATACTTTACTTATATATCGTTTATTGTAGCGTTCGTAAATCATCGACGAGTTGGTCTTCATACTAATTCAACTTTCACATACATACATTTATTTCTATGGAATTAATTTCATTTACAAATGTATTACGGGACTGCATTAAACTGGCCTCCGATTTTTCAGGGATTTCAAATTATTCCACTGGACAATAGTGATTGTAAATCGTTTTGTATGTTTGAATAAAATGGGTGAATGAATACTCGTATAGTGTTATTAGATCCGGATTAATATTTTGTCTGCGTTAAACATTGTGAAATATTGCAGTGAATTTAATGTATTAATGTGTGTATCTATCGACTTTCAGCGAGGGAAAATGATTAATTTAATTAATGTAAACCAACGTTATACAAACATGAGACGAATTACAGCAAGACGAATAAGGGCACCTTGATTTCATTCCAGGCTACCCCTATAACTTATGTGCAACTGAATCACCATTCCTCAATGAACAGAATAATAATAATTTTGCATGCAGTGCCGTTTCGTGCGAATAGATTTACACTTTTAATGAAGGATATTGATACAATGACTGAAGTGAAACTTGAAAGTAAATTGTGTAAAAACCTCCTCTTTGATCAAAAAAATATTACCCCAATACCTTCCTATTTATAATTAGTGCTAAATACTGCATTTAAGCCATAATACACAATAAGACAATGACTCCATCTGTCGGGTGGTTTCTTAACGGAACTACAGCGTGAACTTTTCTTGGTTAATCTAAAATCCCGGAATTTCAGTCATTCTTGAGCACATTGCTCCGCTTCAAATAGTTCAAAGTACTATAATTCTAGGTACCATATAATTAAACTAGGTTTTTGTACAGTTCTCGCTTTCAGTGCAAACGATTTAGTGGCAATAGAAACCGGTATTAATATCACATCATATCTCCGTTTACACAGCTCAATGTATCAGAAAAAAATATAAGAAGTTGCTATTAAATACGTTAAGTGTAAAATATATAGGAATTTAAAAATTGTGTAGTCGCTGTTGATACTGTATCATTCAGCTCACTCCTAGAGAGCGCAAAATATACTCTGCAAAAACATGACATCAGTTGGAAATTTAACTATATAAGTACAGATACTATTAACAGCCACATGGGGAATTTTACTGTGTATTTTCATTGCCTCAGCACCGAGTGTCTTTCCTGACGAAATAAACTGTATTGCTACGATTCCCCTTGGTTAGTTGGTTGGTTGATTTTTTTTTATAGTATTAGTCTCTTTTCTTCACACTTTCCAAAATGTGTTCTATCAGATAACACCATACCAGCGTTGGTCAATTTTCACTTACATTGTATCAATTTTTCTCAGGGATCATATTGCAACACATACGTATAATAGGGACAATAAGTTGTTTAAGATATTGTGTATATAATTTGTTGACAACATAACGTTTATGGGCGTAACTGCAATAGGGATATTCTGCAGACTTACTTATCCGTCTATAAAATGTTCCAGCTATTTCACTATAAAGGTTATTATATCAAAGGTATAGGACTACCCCCCCCCCACACAGGACAACTTCCCCAGAAGACAACTACCATAGAGGACAACTCCCCCAATGACGACTGACAGAAGGACGGCTCCCCCGGAGGACACCTCCCCCACAACTCTCCCGGAGGACAACTCCCCAGGACAACTGGCAACTTTACCGGAGAACAACTCATCTGGTAACAATGTTTTCAGTCTAAAAATTCTGATTTGACCTTGGGGAGTTGTTCGTTGTCCGTGAAAAACGTCCTCCGGGGAGTTGTCAGGAGGGAGTTGTCCCCAGTGAGTTGCCGTCTGGGGTATTTGTCCTGATACGTATATCAATACATATTCATAAAACATGCTTGTATTTGACAGGCTTTGTCCCCCAGGTATATTATTTCAATACCGAAAAAAAAATGAGTTTGGGTCACGGACTATTATACAGTATTTGTTTCTAAAAAAAAAATCTTATTGAGTAAGTTATGGATGACTTTTTTTTTTACTTTGTAATAGTTTGGAAGGTAGGGAATCTCATTTTTACCCCTCCCGCAGCACTGCGAAACAACACTCATGGTCCTTAGGCTAATATGAATGACATGTGTATGAAATCTGAAGATCAGTAATTACCGAAAAATTGTAAAATGCACAAAAAACATTGCAGTTTATTGTATGTTCTATGTTAGGAAGTTTTGTCTCTAAGAGACAATAATTAGTCTTTTGACAACCCCTGATTGAAAGAACCTCATAAACTTTTTAAATAAGTAGGTAGGTTTATCTATAACCGTACCCATTCTTTCACCTAATATACTCATTGTATAAATGCTGCATTTATTACGTAAAATTGATCACATTTTCCCCTAATTTACTGAATTTCCAGATTGAGACAGTTACATCTGGTCATCCCTGCCCCTCCTTGCTTTTCCTATCCCTCCTCTTCCCCTCCCCCCTTTCCCGCCCACTTTTCCCACCCCTTTCCCCCTCCTGTTTCCAACTCCCCTCCCCTAGCTGCCCCCGTCGTGGCTTTTATGAACCGCCAAACAGTTGTTTTGGGGTCAAATTTTCGATTTTGAGTTTTCAGCGTATTATGAAAGTACATAACCTAAACTATCATATCCCAAAGTTTTAGACAGTAAAAATGTTTACTTTTTGAAATATACGAGTTTAACCCCCCCCCCCCCCCCCCACTTCGTCACAAAATTTCAGTCTTAATTGTTTATCGGTTCGTAAAACAGGGGCGCAAGCGACGAACAGTACACAGAGGTATACGCGCACTGGATAGGCGCTGGTTTTACGAACCGCCGAACAATTCAACGCGAAAATTGTTCGTCCATACGCAATACACGCAACGTATGGCGATACGCGAAAGCAGTGGATTTTACGAATGGCCAAACAATTTTATCGCTAAATATATTTATTATTTTATGATATTGGCTCAAAATAATCAGTAAGCCAGAAACAGGAGTATCTATATTTGTCATTTTGCTAAAATTCAGTCATCTGTAACAGCGAGAAACAAGAAAATTCTTTGTTGGAAAAGTGCACTTTTTTCAAACGCGATTTTCTCGGAATTGCGTTTGCGCACCAAAATGAATTGTTCGACGGTTCGTAATAGATATGTCTCTTTCTGATTTTCTGCTTTCATTCTTGTTTTTTATGTTTCGTTTCATTTTATCTCTATGTCTGTCCATGTTTTGTGCAAGTCTGTAATTATGTCTTGAATTTTGTATTCGTAATTTCAGTGTTTCTCATTGTATGTGTGTGTGTTCGTGTGCATGTGTATGTGTGGTGTGTATGTGTGTGTGTGTTTGTGTGTTGTTGTGTGCATGTGTGTGTGTGTGTGTGTGTGTGTGTGTGTGTGTGTGTGTGTGTGTGTGTGTGTGTGTGTGTGTGTGTGTGTGTGTGTGTGTGTGTGTGTTGTGTGTGTGTGTGTGTGTGTGTGTGTGTGTTTGAGTGTGTGAGTGTGTGTGTGTGTGTGTCTGTCTGTGTGTGCGTGTGTGTTTGAGTGTGTGAGTGTGTGTGTGTGTGTCTGTCTGTCTGTGTGTGCGTGTGTGTGTCTGTGTCTGTGAATAGGAAGTAGTTCAAGACACAAGTCGTTTACAAAATGGTAAGGTCAGTATCATATTCTTGCGACCATGATTATAAATAGTGACAATCACACTAATTTGTGGTCTGTTTTCTTTTTACAAAGTAATTATAAAGAGAAGAGACAGAGCTTAACTTGCATATCCCATTACGAGAAATCTTTCTTTTTGGTAGAAGATTTTTGCTATGAAATTCGCTTTGGTTTACTCTGGAACACGCTCTATATGAAGATAATATCGGCTTTCATTAAGCCTAATAGAATACAACTATTTGTCGCTGGATATATTTCTACATTAACGACGTAATGGTGGGGATTAATGCATATCATTTTGTTCTTTGTTTACTTCAGATACAGTTGTTTGACACGACGTAGGAAATACATATATCCGGTTTAGTAATTACGTAAATGATGGTACAAAAAATGGAAATGTCAAAACCGATACAGAGTATATAGGCGTACGCTCCATCACAGCAAACATCAAATAACGAAGTTTGCATTGTATCAGTAACTTTGTAAATGCCACAAATAAGTTACCATTGTTCACTGTAGGCGTAGTATTTATTCAAAAGCACTTTGATAGTTCAGATAAGTTTACTGATAAATCTGAAATGTATACGATAATTGGTGGGACTTTATATTTTGACTTGGAAATCATGCGTGTGCACAGTAACGCGAATGGGCAAATTTTCGGCTGCTTATGTGGCGGCGAACAAAATTATTAGCTGCGAAAACTTTCCGCCACTCCCCCCCCCCCCCCACGCAAATGTTTGACTGCTTATTGGCTGCTTATTTACCCTGGCGCCGCCCTGCTCCTGATGACCTTTTTTTCTATGTAACATTTACATACTACAACTCGGGTCTGGATCAATCCACGGCAATAATTGCGAGAATCGTATCATATCGCAAACCTGACGAGATTATACCACACAAAAACA
The DNA here is from genome assembly GCA_001188425.1 of Eucidaris tribuloides. Classification (NCBI taxonomy): domain Eukaryota; kingdom Metazoa; phylum Echinodermata; class Echinoidea; order Cidaroida; family Cidaridae; genus Eucidaris; species Eucidaris tribuloides. The sequence continues at coordinate 59,574 of JZLH01S0623448.1, read as the reverse complement.
ACTGAAAAATACAGATATGTTAGTGAGAGGGACTTGACACGAACAAACCAAGACTTACTATGGAAACCAAGTGATAAAGTTCTGGCATCCTGGTCAAGCGACAGTAGGGTTCTAGTGTCCGTTTTAAGCCAACTGGTCGAAATCCGGTGGGAAAAAAAAACATCATATAGTAGACGTGAATGATCTAGCCTTCTCTGAACTCGTGTTTGATGAACTATGTTACGATTGTTGAATAGATACAGTAAATATGAAACTTACGTTTACTTTGATTCATGTAGGATTTGATGTTTTTATCACTATATTGCTTTCGAAAGTGAGTATTGATTGCATTATGAATAATATCTCTTTTGCTATACTATTTTTTGTTGAGTCAACTGGTCGAAATCCGATAAAGAGAATCAAGCTTTCATAAATTCGTGTTTGATGAGCTCACGTCATGTTTTACCTGGTGAATGAATAAATAGACAAATACTAAATTTAAAATTGACGCATAAAATTATGTATATCGTCGTAATGCGTTTGAAAATGTGTATTGACTGCACTACGGTATGAATCCACCTGTTTTGCTGTATGTAATAAAAACAACTTACTTTCGGGTGTACACGGCAAATAAGTTATGAAATTGATCTTAGTTATGTGTTTTATAATGTACTATATTTGTATTTATATATATATTTTTAAATTTATATCGTAATGTTTTTGCGTTACTATGTTTTGTGCTCCCCCCCTCTCTGTAAGTGTACAAGTTTATATGCAAATATTTAATAACCTATTTGCTCAAAATGTAACGCTGAATTGCTTTTATGCAATCACTATAAAGAACTGGAATTAAATTTATGAATTTCTCTAATATAATTTCTCTCAATATTGAAATACGGATTACTTTATTTTACTTTGTTTTATACGACTGTAATAGTCGTGTCTATATACCCTATTTGAATCTTTGGTATTACATTTTGAGTAACACATACAAATACCATCTGTAGAAACTTCATACTCTTCAAAAGAAAGCAATAAGGACAATAACAAAATCACATGCAGATATTCAAGTACCCCTTTATTTAAACAAAGCTTCAGATTTTGCAAAATTTTCATGTAATCACTTTATATACTTTGATTTTTATGTATTATGTACAGGTAAAAGCTCTCCCTGTAAAACACTGTACTATGTTTAACAATCAATTAAAATGTATATTCATATTTTACCCGTCGACAACCGGAGATGTCAGTATGTTCACATACTCGTAGTCGGTATTTTCATTTTGCCAGTCGGCAAATTTTAAAAAATATTGTTTTGCTAGGAAAAAAGGGCAGGCGTTTCAGGAGTTTCAAACCATTTGTAATGTACAAATAGAATTGATTGTAAAACTGTTGTTGCTCTTTTGTATGGTTAAATAAATCATAATGATGATAAATTATAACTAATATATTAGCTATAAATTACAAAGTTGTTAATCTACAATGTTTTAAGCTATGGGGAAAATATATTTTGACTATTTTAGTTCTATCAAACTTATTATAAATACACGTATTAACGTCACTAGTACGTAGAAACTATTTTACGCTAATTTATATAAAATATACCCACGTATCAGTTTGTGTGAAATACTGTTCTATATGTCAAGTACATTTGGCGTGGTTTATATATGTGTGTGACATTTATTGACACGGAAATATGTCAATAGACAATTTTTGTATGCATTTACAAAAGAAATACAGATTTAATGTCAATTTCAGCCTCTATAATTGACTTTTCCATAAAAGGATTTGTCAGAGTGCTTTATAATATAATAAATATTATTGATTATTTTTGGATACTTAGGACTCAGTTCCAATATTGTATGATATTTGCTTTGTACGACAGATGTGGTCCACATGTTGACAAGTGCCAGAATTTCAAGTTGTAGCTAACCACTTTATGAAATCAAAATACTGATAAATATTTGCCAAATCAATTACTTTTATGCAATGTGTATCGGGAGAAAATCATTTTAGGTATTAATGTCTATTTGTCTATTTGGTATTATTATATTCAAGCAGAATACTCATTCTTTCTCATGCACTTTGTTTCATTTAATTTACTTTTGTCAATTAAGAATTATAACGTTTGTACCGTCAATCGAAATCGCGTTTGTGTCACTTTTTGTATTAATGGTCAAAAACAGCATTGACACTTCAAAACAGAATTTGTTAATTATAATAAACATCAGAACCAAAATTACCTAAAAAAAAAAAAAATAATAAGGAACTCACAGAAACATCTTTTCTTGATAAAATAGGTTATTATCTCAGAATTAATACAACCAAATGAAATGAAGTAAATTATATTGAAATGTATAAGGTCTAAAATACCCAACATTAACTAGGTTGTATGTCATTTTCATATAATAAAAAAATCATTTCCACTTGTACAATGTTGTGATAGACACTGTATACTAGTGATATTATACTCTCAGTAATTATGCATTTCAAAACAAGCAATATGCGGATCTGGGAACATATAAATATAATCTGTATCAAACACTGGCTGTCGATATTCTTTTTTTTTCAGCAATAAAATGTTCTCACGTCTTGTGAGAAACCTTCACCACCTTTATCCGACTGTTCCGGAATGATTCCTGATCTTTGATATTGAACATGTTAAAATAACCATTGCTGTTCTGGCTTCAATTTCGCTTGCGGTGTACAGTTGTGGCAATCATTTTCCCGTATCATTGAAGAGAATGTTTAACCGGAAAACTGTTCACTGTTCATGATGATTAAAGTGTTTTGTTCCATACATTAGAACCTGGACAATAACAGCCTCAATATGCGTCTAACAGCTTTGTGATGTGGGTTTGTGAGTGTGTCAGGGAGTTTGTGAGGAAGATCTTCTTTAGGCATGTGGTTAAAATTGAAATATGATTCAGACTTATTATTGGGGAATGTCAAATAATCCAATGCGACAAACATTTCCTCAGATTTCATAATTCGATGATTAAAATGTATGAAATTGCCCCAATAGGTCCTTAACGTCACAGTTTGTTTAGATCTGGAAGGGGGTGTCCGACGTTTCTGGTTAAGGGTATTTTTCGCAATTTCCAACCTGAAAATCAAGGTTCAATTGCAGTGAAGGTACAATCAAACAATTAGCCCGACGAATTGGCTCATCAGTTGCCTGATGCTCTTTACATGGGGACGAGGGTGGGGTTGCTTGTGCACCCCTAAACCCTCCCCCACCCTGTTACGGGCGTGGATAGCATGAAAATCGTTAGTATATCCCCAATTGTACTTGTATTATGAAAAATGTATTTATAGTTCATGTCCTTCCTTGTTCTTACAGAAAACTTCGACGATGTCAAATCTTCATAGGCAACGGTAAAATCTTGTTCTAACGCGCTTATCTGCTCCTCAAGACGGACGAAAAACAGATCAAGAGAATAACCACAACTAAAGAAAACTGCTACATCCGTAGAGAGTCAAGAACTTTTCAAAATCCAACGCAAGGAACTATGTTGATTTGCGTAGAAAAGACGATGCTGGGCACACGACTGTTTCGCAATGTTGCCCTCTTCATGTCCTTCGCTACTTGTGCTACACTCTTAGTTTGTTGCTATGTGACATCAGAGAATTACTTCATTGAACGGAAATCTGTCCATTTTGTGAACCGGAGGGACGACGAGTCATTTCCACGTTCGACTCGACATAATAAGAATGGTGATCAAACGGTCTCACTGTCTATAACACAACAGGAGATGAATGAACAGGATGAGAAAAACGTCAATGGGGTCAGAGACTTCCGAAACACCGTGAAGAAACAACAAGATGTGGGGAGAAATATTCGTTGTACTGGGGGTCGAGTCATAGGAAAACTGATAAAGAATGACGACAGAGATGGAATTCTGGCACGCAATGATAATACAGACAAGCTGAGAATCGAAAGCGATGTACACTCAACAGAACTGCGCGCTGAAGAGAAACCTGGTGGAGAGGACGACACTGGAGAACGGATAGATAAAGGAATCCAGAATGCCTTTCTTGAACGTATTGAAGGTGATGTTGTTAATGAAAAGAAGCAAAACATGTTGGATGAAGGTGTTGAAAAACTCAATAATCCAAAATCAAAATTAATTCTTGATCAACACGAAATTGGTGTAAATGAAGGGCATGGCGGAATGGACAATGTCGACGATAACGAAGATGTTCTAGCTCACCGCGATAACTCAGCCGAGATGATTGACAATGAAATGGTGAACGATAAAGAGCATGATCAAATGGACCGCTTTAAGAAAACTAACGACATCAATGCAGTACAGAAAAAGAGTGAAAGTTTAGATATTCAGCGAACAAAATTGATTCCAGGGCAAGACATACAAAATAGCAATGATCTCAAACTTGTTGATATGATTGACAACAACGATAATTTTCCAATACTCAAGGCCGAATCGCGAAAGAGTGATGAAGTGAGTAAGAGTGTCCTCAATCAAGTCAAGTGGCAACCTTTCTTTGACAGCCATGATTACTCCTACATCATCAAGCCAAGAACCAACTGCTTAGATCCATCAGGAAAACATTTCGTCAATCTTGTTTTACTCGTCACAGTTTTGTCAGGTCCAGACCATCTGGACAGGAGGAATGTGATACGAAAAACCTGGTTGGAACACTCTCGTAGACTGAACCTTCCCATGAAAGCCATATTTCTCCTGGGTGCATCCAAGAATACAACTCTACAAGGCATAATCCGACAAGAATCAATTTTTCACGGAGACATGCTTCAAGAGAGCTTCGAAGATCATTACCTGAACCTCACTTTGAAAACCATAATGGGACTCAAATGGGGATCCCAATTCTGCCCCCACGCCAAATTCATCATGAAAGTGGATGATGATGTGGCCATCAATGTAGAACATCTGATTAATTTCCTGAAACTTCAAAGAGCCACAAATTTCATCGGCGGCATTGTTACCAAGGATACGAAGCCTTATCGTGACCCGATGGATAAATGGTACGTATCAGAAGAGCTTTACCCGCACGCGACCTATCCTCCGTATCTTCAGGGAAAAGGCTACATCATGTCAATGGGCGTCGCCAAAGATGTCTTGAACATCTCTAAGGGCATAGAGATCTTTCCCTGGGAGGACGCGTACATTGGGATGTGCATAAAGAAGTTTGGGGATTTCTCCTCAAGAAATCTGGAGCTTTTACGGCTATTCGACTGTACTCGATTACAAATGGAATTTGAAATTAAACAAAAATGCACTCAGTGTTGTAAGGAAACTCTTAATTGTATTTGATCTAACTGCATCCCAGATGGAGATTGTGTGGTACGCATGGCAACATAATCAGTGGCCTCCGATGCGCTAGGGTTCCGGGAAACAAGACGGGAACAAAGTAACGACTTAGAGACACAATTTAACAATGACCACAGTTTAAAAATTCCAGCTACATAATCCTCCATGCTCTAAGTGTCTTTGAAAAGGTCTATAAACATGAAGCCCTAATAAGAAATTTGCCCTCACATGATAATTTAAAGCTTTAAAAGAGTAAAAGTCTATGAATACTCAGTTTGGCCGGATTCACCTGTCCATTTCCTCCCATAGACTACTGCATTATAAATCTACACTACTTTATATTCCACCGGAGTAATAAGTCACACGTGATATTTATCCATGCATGCCTTGCCAGTGGCAGCATATCTTTCCAAACTTCTGTATTCTATGTTTATTTGTCTATTTAAGCGCTACTCTGTATAGCTCAGATATCAAAGTTTGACATTTTTTTAGATTAAAGCTCCAGAAAGTTAAAGTGTGCCTTTAATTGTAAATAAGTCAGTTCGTAAGTACAATTTGCACAAATTATACAGAACAAAGATCATTTGTACCAAAGTTGTGCGAGAAAATATTTTGGAAAAACAGTGGATAGCTTAGCGTAAAACCAAAATGATAAATCCTGCATGCACGGGAGGCATATTCAGGAATGCACAAGCTCAAGTATTGTTCATCCCATCATTTTATGAATGGCTGCTCTCACTAGAAAATATATTCAGTCTTCAGAGGATATGTGGTGTTATGGGGTCACTTCATCAACTAACTGCGAACTGGCTTATTGGCACATGAATCTTCGGGTGTATGATGTTTCTTGTGATTGGTAATTTCAGTACAACCGCTCAAGCGCAGACATCATCATCAATGTCTGTGCCGATAACATGGGACACCACCCTTGTCTGTTTGTGGTACGTAATTCATGGAGTTCATGACATTTAAAACACCGCTTTAAGTTTTATAGCCATTCAGTTTATAATATCTTGGGCGAACCTTAACCCTAACTAAACCGGGTGATTTTGGGAGGTCGTATGGTCGGGGAGGGACCATCATCCCCAGCCTGTAGATCTCGATAACCGTATGTGATATCACGACCAAATTTGATTTACCAATAGCTTATAATTTAATCTAATCAAATGCATACTCATTTTTTTTATATCAATTACAGTTTTGCAGCAATTGCTAGTTCATTATGAAAATGTATGCAAAAAGTGATAAACAGTTCTTTACACACCATTACCCTGTTTTTGCTAACATCTAAAAGCGAATAAGCTTAGCTTCGTTTGGTGCATAGGTGTCGATCCGGGTTGGTGGGACATATCCTACCCCCCCCCCCCGCAATTTCAGGTAGCCGATGGCGTGTACAATCATCCCCCAATATTTCATGGTCGTAATATAAGAAGTCAGTATATCTGCGGAAAAATCTATAAATTGACGAAAATAAGTAAAAGAAATGGAAATTTTCAATGTAGAAATACTAAAACATTCAAAGTTCGCTCCTCAAACTATTCTTAAGTGTTTTCTTTGATTGGCACTTTTTCTTTTCAAAACACAATGTGGAAATGTAAGAAACTTTTTGCATTAGTGAATTTGTCGATTTATAGGGCTATCTTAAAGATAATACTAATCATGTATTGGTAATATTACCGAAAAATAGACATTTAAGTAACATTTTCACAATTTGAATATTTTGAGAGAAGAGATTTTCTCGGCACCAAAGGTTCTTCTTCACTAGAGGCCTTGAATTTACAGTAGCTAATCGAGTATAATTTCGACTTAACCAGGTATTTATAAATAGTTTTATTATTGGAGAGATGACTACATATTACAGGTTCAACTTTGCACCTTTAGCAATGTCACACTGGGAGCACATTTACGGGTGCAGCTTTGCACCTTTCACACTGGGTGCACCTTTTAAGGTGCAACTTTGCAACTTTAAAGATCTGAAAGGTGCAAACTTGCACCCGTAAAGGTCCTCCCATTGTTGCATCGGTCTGCACCTTTGAAGGTGCAAAGTTGAACCTAATTTTCTTAGTGTGTATACTCGGACAACTGTGATAGCAATACAAATTTCTGACAATTCTGAGCAATATATGGATATTTTGAGGCGCCCACTCGTTTCGTTCGCGCATATTATTAACACAATTGTTTTAAAAGTGAAGGCACTTCATGGCCTAATAAAATTCTTTACAACAGTTACACGGATTAACCACGTAATTGTGATAAAAATAATGCGTCATCACTCGTGAAGAACATGATTTTTCCCTGTGCTCACTCTCCTGTGTTTTAAACTGTTCTTTTTGATGAAATAAATAAACTTGTAATTGTAAACATGAAACTTGTAATGTAATATGTTTGATTAGTTTTTAATGCATGAAGACTATATTAAGCATATCTTGGTGAAAGTTATGAATCATCCAGTCTGACAGAAACGAAAGTATTATTTATAAATTCAAAAACTGGACTTACTTTTTGAATGCTACGTTTCGGAGAGACCCTCTCCTTCATCTGGCAATGATACCGGCGTCTTAGTGCTGAGCTGTGCAGACCCGTTTCGCTTGGATAAGTTTGGATCACGTGATAATCTGCCTGGAATCAGATAGGAGGAATCTCAATCCCCCTTTTTATTTAGTTTCGGGCTTTCTACTCTCTCCCAGATTGATTCTTTTACACCCCTTTGAAACCACCGGGGTTCTTTGTCCAGTACAACGTCTTTGTGTGTTGAAGGAGTGATTGGTCTCTTGTAGATGTGAAAACACTGATGAATCTGGCATTGATGATGACGTGTTTGGTTTCCAATGTTGATTTATGCGGGCTCTTAACGATTGTTGTGTTTCCCCGACGTAAAATTCGTTGCATTCTTCTTTTTTTTTGCAACGAACTCCATACACAATGTTCCTCTTTTTTCTCCTTTGGTACCCTGTCCTTAACATGAACCAGTCTTTGTCTGAGAGTATTCTATGGCTTAAACGCCGTTGAAACACCCACCTTTCCAAAAAACCCTCTTTATCTTTTTATTTATATTAAGCATGCTCTAAAATGTAATTTTCATGCATGCAATTTACAATTTTTTAAAAGGTTATACTGCCGTAGGAGAGGGGGCACTTCATTCCCAGCCCGCCCGGGATCACTCCGTTTTGAGCTGTTCTTTTTTATGACTGAGGACTAATGCCCATGAAAATCATTTTAGCATGTTCTGAAAATTTCATTTTTTAAAAGTTCCTACCGTGGGAGGGGACACCAACTCCTACCACCCACCTTCTTGCTCTCTTGCCGGGGACTCCCAACACCAATCACCCCCTCCCATATCATCACAAGAAATCAACACCTATGTTTTGGTGTGATACTGTTACAACATATGAGGCGATTCACAAGGTGTAAATATAACACGAAAATAATGACACACGCAAAAGTTCTGTATTTTTTCCGAGCTGGATGGCTCATATTTAAATTAGCCAGTCGCCACAAGACCACAAAAAAGTTCAGTTTTTCTTATTTCTCATACTTTGGTTATGATTAAAAGCAGAATATCCCTTTACAGACCTCTCGAAAATACAGTGCATTGCTTTATCTCTCAGGCTGTTGTGAGGGCCATGTCACCACACGAACACCACCAACACACACACCCAACACACACACACCACACACAACACACACACACACACACACACACACACACACACACACACACCACAATACACAACACACGCACACACACCATACACACATACACACACACACACACACACACACACACACACACACAACACACACACACACACACTACATGCACAAGATAATACAAACAAGAATAAAATAAATCCGCTTGATCACTTTAATTTCAGAATTGATAACATTTACTAGTCTGACTGCCAGACCAGATTCGTGTATCATCTAGTAAAAACTGAATACCTGTTGATCAAAGCTTACAAAGTAAAAAAAAACTCACACCAAGCTAGTTGGACGAGTGTCGAGCAATCTATGTTTGGACTCTACCGAATTCAAAATCATTCGACAAAATTTAAACTACATCCAGTGTTTTGCAACGTTTGAATCCAAAATTTGTGTACCTACCTTTATACGGATCAAATCTGAGCAAAATTGGTTTGGTGTGGAAATCAACAACGCAGCCTTTAAATGTAACTTTCCCTATCACATAGTTGCATATCCTGGTAACAGAATGAAGGAATGCCCTGTCAAGAGATTATGTTTTAGCAGTAGGCATATAACCATAGCATGGACGTGCTGGAACGACATTACACATAACGTTAAAAGATATACACACTTTACGTTCAAATAAAAGAAAGGATCTCCCATCCATTCACTGCAAAGGCTTACTGACAAGGGAGCAATTTATCCAAAGGATAACTAGTCTTAAATGCCGTTTTTTATTTGCAGTTTGCACACAAAACCGTTTTGTTCAGATTTGATCCAACTAAAGACAAGTACAAAGAAATACAGTCTTCGGAATTTTGGATCATACGTAGTATTTTTTTTTTAATTTATTAACGATAAGTCATCGGCATTTTTCATTTTCATTTCATTTATTTATTTCAACACGGACAACCCATTCAGCACTGGACTGTTTTTCAATGGGTCCGTGCATAATAAAAACATCAATACAATAATATATTTTTAAGATAAAAAACTGAACAAAACAATATCATACATACACAAATACACAATGAAAATATAACATACTACACACATAATATACTACAAGTTAAAAAAAAAATAAAAATGAGTACATGTACCCCATCCTTGGACCACCGGTTGACTCAACCCTTGATTTAAATAACCCCAACCCTGAAACAGTGAGCTGGTTGCAACAGTTGGAATAGACTGCCTAGCTACCTCAAACGCAAGAAGAAGAAGAATCATTTGAAATTATATAGACCGTTCCTCAAGAGTTGTGTTTTGTAAATGTAGTCTAGGTTTCAGACACATGATGCAGCTTTCACCCATTGAATTTAAACATGGCAGAGTCCAACTACAGCAAATATTGCTTCGTTCGTCTGCACTGGTGTAAATATTTGACCCCGAAAGCTTTGATTAGCAGATATTTAGTCTGCACTAAATACACGAATCAAGTCTGGCAGTCAGATAGTTTAACAGCTGTGTGACATTCAAATTTAATCAGCGTCCGTTACGTAGGTGCGTTCTGCTTGAATTTTATCAGCAATTATCAAAAAATTACCTTTCAGCCCCAAGATTTTGTGAACGGTAAAATATTTAATAGGAATCTTTACATTATAAATTATTTTAGCTTATTTATTCGATAAGCTCATTCCGGGGTATGCAAATCTTGGACACAATCTTTAAAATACAGACACTTGTACATGAATACATGTATTAATGCTGGAAAACAAATGCTGTATCACTCCACAAACCCAAGGCTGCAGAGGAGTCGATCGGGGGGGGGGGTGGGTAGGGAGGCGATCACACCACACGCAATAAAAATTTGGGTTGGCAAAACATATCGATTTGCCCTCCGCCCCCCTTCCCCCCCTCCCAATTGTTTTGACCACTTGAAAAATTCAATAGTATTGCAATTGGAAAGACTATAAAACCATTAAACATGGCATAAAAATACATATATCAAACATACCAGATATTTTTCTGGTGCGCCTTATGGGCGCAATTTCCTGTATTACAATTTGGCGCGAGGAGCGCGCCGAAAATTTTTTCACTTTTGACCCCCCCCCCGCCCCCCAATCCGAAACATGGATCGACGCCCCTGCAAGGCCGTTAACATTCCGTTGCATCATGGGTAAACATTGATGTTCTCTTATCGTTTGCACTAAAAGCATGCAATATTCCATTTTGCCCTCGAGAGGGAACTTTAATTCACCATTTATGATCGATTAACCTGATAAAATGTTGCGGCATCCCATTTACGCACTGTATCCTCCATTACGTATTCCATTAACGTATGGTTCTGATGAGGTTACCAATAAGTACTTTACCAAAAGTATTTACGTACAATATTTGCCAGATATTTTTTATTTCGTAGTCCAACTCGCCAAAGCTTAAAATATAATCATGATAATACGAGGATTCAAAAGCTGCATAATTTCCAACAAAAATTTCCCAATTCTTGTTCAATATCAACAATACACTCAAAACAGTAAAAGAAGGGGGTCTGAGTAGCATATTGCATGCATGTTAATGAAAAGTACAAACTGCCCGCAGATCACACTTTCAAAGTACGAGTATATAATTTATACATTTTTATTCTTATTCAGTTTCTTTGAATTCAAATGGAAAATGCCCAGTAACCCAATTAATACATTTCACTTTCTGGTGCTATATAAGTATTAACTGTTAACGACTGATTACCTGACTACCATGTGTTTAATACGGCAAGGATCTGGATAAAAATAGCGACCACTATACTTTTGTACAAAATAATCAAAGCTATATTCCTTCATTAGCATGCAGTATTGAGCACTGTTACAGACATTGGAGAAATATACATAGCGTGTCCCCGCTAAAACAAAAATGTCCCTCTTACAAGCCAGAGATTTTTTTTTTCAAAATCGTGTAATTTAAAGTCCAAAATATGGAAAACCCACTTAATTTTGTAGTTCCGATCAAAATATTTGTGTTCTCACTTCAACGTTTTCTGGGTACACACGTTCTTGTTTAACATTTTTCGCAAATTCCAAGTTTGGGTGATATAAATACAGCACGATGCACTATACTACGTTCAGTTTGGCACTTGTATTTTTAAACTGTGCTCTTGTTATTGTTACGCTTTAAAGAAAATGAGAATTGTCCAATAATTCCAAAATTAAAATTTCAATTTTAAAAGTACAGTCAAACCTGCATTAGCTGCAACTTATTGCTGTATAGCAACCCAACCTGACTATAATGACAACTAAACTGACACCGATGCAGAAAAACTGTGTTATATATATGTATATATATATTTTTTATGGCAGCCAACTGTCTATAAAGACCACTATTATGAGTTCCCTTAGGTGGTCACTATACACGCGTCTCAATGTTTCTCAACTCACTTAATAACAACGAGAACATATTTAAAAATAAACATGAAGTGATGAATATGTTGTACAGCAATGGGGAAACACAGCCAAAAGGCACCTTTGTTAAGATACTACGAATTCTTAAAAGTATTGAAAACGGTCTTATGAATTTTAAGAAGACGTACAAAATTAAGCGGTTTCCAATATTCATTATTATAAGGGAGACAGTCCGTGATTTTGGAAAATTATTATGTATATTATTCTAAGTATACGTGTATACTGTATGTGTTGGGTGTGAGTGCATGTATGTGTTTGTTTGTGTAGGTGTGTGTGCGCGTGTGTGTGTGTGTGTGTGTGTGTGTGTGTGTGTGTGTGTGTGTGTGTGTGTGTGTGTGTGTGTGTGTGTGTGTGTGTGTGTGTGTGTGTGTTGTTGTGTGTGTGTGTGTGTGTGTGTGTGTGTGTGTGTGTGTGTGTGTGTGTGTGTGTGTGTGTGTGTGTGTGTGTGTGTGTGTGTGTGTGTGTGTGTGTGTGTGTGTGTGTGTGTGTGTGTGTGTGTGTGTGTGTGTGTGTGTGTGTGTGTGTGTGTGTGTGTGTTGAATGCATAGTATTACGTGATCTAACCATTCGTTAAATTTACATTCATTATTAAGGTAATAACTTCATTCAAGAAAATGCGTAAAGGTACTGATATGCTTAGACTCACATACATATCCATCATTGTCCATAATACCGGAAAGCATTCCGTATGCTTATATGCTGTTATATACATCATCATCACATCGAATTGTGTTTTTGTACAGTTTACACACACAAAAAATAAAAACACATAATTAGCATTCATGAGAAAAAACATGAAATCAACAAAATATTCTTACAATTGAACATTGAATCATGTAAATTAAACATCCCTCTTACTTCTGTGTATGCATGAACGCCATATCATGCATTTACACGAATATAAGAATATCATTCTGATTATAACTATATACATCACATATATTGGCAGTGACCCAGCAAACACAGAAATATAATGCATTTACATAATAGTATGCGATATAACATATAATCTAATCTCTTTTAAAATTAGTGAAATGTTCACTCTTCAAGGAGTGAATATTAGAGTGAATTTGGTGTAAAAAGGTGTGTTTTCACTCATTTTGGAGTGACCCCAGTAATCACTCGGGATCACTGAGTGATCAGTGAGACCCCACTCCTCACAATGAGTGAAAAATACGGTACACGTGTTTGCGTAAATTCAGTCTAATTTCCCTCTTTAAAGAGTGAACATTTTCAATCATTTATTTAGTGACAACGTGACAGAACCAACAGTGACAGCCTTTTCTACATCAAGGTATCTTATTTATATATTCCTGAATCTACAGTATGTATAAAAAATCGAGTAGTCGAAGGATCACAACAAAATCCATGTTTGTCACATTTGATAAAATTACCATTCCTTTTTTTTTCTTTTTTTTCCTGCATTAGTGCCAGAAATTACTTGGTGACCGTTGACCTAAGAATTTAATCAATCCATCGATGTTTACGGAATATTTTATCCACAGTATTATTTGCATAATGATAAAAAGAATACCTGCACACTTTGATCTTTTAACCTGAACCTTTAAATTTATCCATCTCACCTCACCTCACCTCACTTCACCTCACCTCACCAGGCTAAGTTCGTCCACTGTTGGATATAGTTCTCTTTATGACTTCTCCACTCTCCAGGTCGTTCTGTTCTGGACTAGTCTCGTCGAGGTGCTGCCCACGTATGAATATCCTCCCACCATATACGTTTCTGGACATTTTCCTATCTTGTGGTAACCATCCTGTGACCCATTTTGACCATCCATCTTTTTTGTCATTAAATGTCGTATACATCTCAATTTTGCTTCTTTCGTATTATGTCCATTAGTGAGATATTTGGCATTCTTTTCTCCATTGCCCTCTTTGTACCCAGTTTCTGTTTCAGTTATTTTGTAGTTGTCCTTTTTCCAGCTCCGTATGTCATGTATGTTATTCTTCTGATGATACAAGAATTGAACAGTTTATTTCTTAGTGATATTGTGAACTTTATATCGCAAAGAACATTCTTCTACCACCATTATTAGTTTCATCCATCTACTATGATACATTCCCAAGTTTAATCCACCCATTTTAGGCCTACTAGAAAGAATGTTTACAGTTTGCATAACAACAATTGCCTCTGCCATTCGATCGAGAAAATTTCATCGCGTCATCAGTCTATAATGATTATCTGTGGTGAATGGTGATACATAAAAAGCCATCTTATCCTTCTTGAATAACCGCAGGAAAGAATAATTACTCTACATATCATGTGAATTATAAGGATTGTCTGTGACCGCTGACCTTTGGAAAGTCGGCCCCAAAATTTCAACCAAGTTTCATGTTAAACCGTCATTCTTTTATTGGGATATTGCAGAAAACAAAGAATTGCCTACGAAGTATACAGAGAGTAAATTGTGACCTATGACATTTGACCTCTTGAGCCCAAAGTCTACTCAGGTAATTGAAATCGCGAGTGACGATTTTTTTTTTCAGACAGTGTTGATATTTTGCATAATTTTTTTGACATAGCCTGTTTGGAGTCATGAGTGTTGACGGCGTTACTCAAATGCCAATATTTTCGATATATTGTCATTCAAACGAGGTGCCTTTCTGATCTTTCGAATCCATGTTGCAGCATTCGAGAGGTTCCAAGTTATTGTTGTTGATCGGACTTTCTGTAAGCTTTCCTTTGTCGCCAAGCCGAGTGATGTAGTGACCTTGAGGTTTAACGTCAGTGGGCTCTGGAATGGTAGCGTAAGGGTCTTCGTCCACGAGGGATGAAGTTTCTTCTTGATGATCAGCAGCCGAAGGAGCGACGTTGGTGATCTCTTTCTCGACAAGTTTTTGATGTTTTCTTTGTCTGCAATAATAGGTGATCAGCGCAATAATCCCGCAAGTACATGTAAAACCAGCGATAAGAATACCACATGCGGTAAGAATAGGAATTGGTAGGCCCGGCCAGTCCTTTCCGGGAGTAATATGTTTCGCGGTACTGTAGACGAACACCAAAGGCATCTCCTGTTCAGTTTTTGTGGTTACTGGTTGTCGCGAGGCGATGGTCACTTTTGGCATAAGCGTAGACGGATAAACCAACGAAGGGCAGTTATGGGTAGTCGATGTTTCCAGTACCTCAACGTTACTACCATTACTAAGTAGACATGTGGCATTGCCTTCTGACGAGTTATGGACTGCAGGGTGCTCGTCTAACCAGGTGCGCAGGGCCGACAGATTACAACTGCACACAAGAGGATTTTCCGCAATTAACATCCGCTCCAGTGACATGATGCTAGAACTGATGTTGTGGATGGATTGAATCTTGTTGCCATGGAGATGAAGTTCTTGGAGGGAACGTTCTATTGGTAAAAAGGCGCCGGGACCAATGGACGTTATACGGTTGTTCGAGAGAACGAGTATTTCGAGATTGGCAAGTCCGTCGAAGGCTCGGTGATGGATTTGAACGATGAGGTTGAACTCGAGATTTAGGTATCGCAATTCCGGCAGGCTTGGAAAGTCGCGCTCTTCCAACGATTCCACCAGGTTATGTGACAAGATCAGCGTGATGATGGTGTTGACGTAGCTGAAGATTCTGACGGGTATGGCACTCAGTGATGTGTTTGACATTTGTAATTCTTCGAGTGAATCCAGTCCCTGAAACGCCGTAGTGTTCTCAATCTCCCGAATTGGGTTGTTGTTTATCCGTAGACGTTTTAATTTTCCGAAGCTGTTAAAACATGATGAGGGCAGGATGTGAATAAGATTGTCTGTAAGGTATAGGTCCGTTAGGATATGTCCTCGAGGGAAAGCATCGCATGGCGGAGAAACCAACTTGTTACCATTTACATCAAGAGTTGCGAGGATGGGATTGTGTTTAAAAGCAGCTCTTTGAATCATTCTTAAGTTCGAATCGGGAACGAGCAAATATTTTAGATTGGTCAGTCCTTCCACCATCTCAGCAGTAAGAACATCGAAATTGTTGTGCCCCATGGAGACATATTCCACTCCGTTGCTGCCTTGAAACGCTCCAGGCTCGATCACAGACAGATTGTTTCCGACCAAATAAACGTACTTCAGGTTCGGAAATGAAGTAAACACCTCGTGACGGAGTTCAGATATCAAGTTCAAGCGAACGTCTAGAGTGCGTACATCCCAACATTCTGAGGGAAGTTCGCGAAGATTTCTTTCTCCGCAGTAAGCGTGTGACACCCACGCACTGTATTCGCAGATGTCGTCGCATTGAGGTGTCTCGGATCTGCGTGTGACGGTTGTTGCTTTAATGAGTTGAAAACACCAACAACCAAAAGCGACGGTAAAGACAGTTGTCTGGGTTCTGATAGACCACATTGTAGATATCTCGTGTAATCTGGTGAAATAAGGTGAAAATATGTTTCCGTGGTTAATATTTCATACGTAGAATAACAAATCATGATTTTAAATACATATACAATGACAGAATGAAGATTCATACGTGAACAACGAGTTTCTTTCTTTTTCTCTCCCTCTTTGTTCCTTCTTTCTTCTTCCTTTCATTCGTTCCTTCTTTCTGTCTTGTAGTTTGCTGGAAATATCGCCAATGATAAGCTGGGTTCTTAGCGGCATTCGCTTGATTTAATACACACACACACACACACACACACACACACACACACACACACACACACACACACACACACACACACACACACACACACACACACACACACACACACACACACACACACACACACACACACACACACACACACAGACAGACAGACAGACAGAC
>JZLH01S0623448.1:14721-30716 GCA_001188425.1 Eucidaris tribuloides | reverse complement strand
CCGATGGGGTAAGACCCCCCCCCCCTGTTTTGTTGTTTTGTTGTTTGTTTGTTTTTTGCTTGTTGATTTGTCACCCGTTGGTAGACCCTCTTTTCGGGGAGGGGTATCAGTTCAAGTTATGTTCCTGGCCGCTATACACATGCATAATTAATATCTAAAACACAATTATTAAGCTATATGCCTTGTTTAGAATTGACTTTTAAGTCATACGACAATAATATTATACGGTAAATGGACTTTGGAATAGCAAAAAGCGATATCGCATAAAATTCAGATAAGGATCAGCGCTACAAGGGTTGAGATACTGAAGTACACGTGTCATACAAAAACGGCGTAGGAAAAGACCGTATCAGTGTTGACAAAAGTAGTTCCACCTGCACAGACTCTCAGCATTTATCTCCAATATTTTAAGATGAGACATTTTTGTCTTGGCTGTCTACAAGTGATCGACCAATAGACGCTTTGCACATGGCTCATCCCATGAACACCTTTAAGGACACGTCAGCCTGCTTTATCAACCATTTACGATTCTATTAATCCGTACCCCGACACTGGTCAAATCATTCTATTAATCTGAGTCAGACGACATCCAGAATCTTAAGACTGTTACGATGATTCGATTGTGTGTGTTTGTGATTAGTGTGGCCATCGTGGCCGTTGTGGCCGGCGAGGCCGGCGAGGCCGGTAAGGCCGACGTGGCCGACGAGGCCGGCGAGGCCGTTGTGGCCGGCGAGGCCGACGAGGCCGTTGTGGCCGGCGAGGCCGACGAGGCCGGCGAGCTACCACCCCTACACCTTCACCCGAACCCCGTGGAGGACCAGTACATCATTGCGCCTGAGGTAAGTGCCAGGGTGAGGGGGTACTCAGATTATAATCGGACGGGGCTTTGCGGCTGAGAACTCCGAACCCTATACCCACATCCAAGGGTCCATTTGCTGTAAATAGGCACCCATGTCTAAGGATGTTTTGTGGAAAATAGTCCCATGTCTCAAATTTCGAACTTTGCATATTACATAATTTTAGCTGTAATATAATGCAATGGCCAAACAATAGCAAAACAAAATAATGATAAGAGACCCATGTCTAAGGATTTCGAACTTTGAATATTACATATCTTTAGCTGTAGTATAATGCAATGGCCATGCAATGGCGAAACAAATGATAACAGACCCATGTCTAAGGATTTTTTTGGGGGGGGTGAAAAATGGGACCCATGTCTAAGGATCTTTTCAGTGAAAATGGGACCCATGTCCAAAGATATTTTTAATGAAAAGGTGACCTATATGTCTAAGGATTTTTCTTGAAAAGGTCACCCTTCCCAGTGGCACATCCCCGTATATGTGAGTACTCCCTCCTCCCAGTAAGTGCCAGGACGAACACATGGAAAATCAACCCGTTCAGTATCACACTCGGGAAATCACATATAAAGTCTATCGAGTGTTGTTCGAATAGTAAGAAGGGGTTGGGGTGTTGGTCTCAAAGGAGATTTAGGTATGAAAAGCAGTAGGGGGCCTATGTTTCAAATAAATTCTGTAAACTCACGTTAGATTTTTTAAAAGTCTTAATCATTTGTCACGTGGCAAGAAATATGCATGTCATAGCTGTGATCTCACTTGAATTCTATCGTCAGATCTACAGCTGATACAGTTAGGTAAACGATAATAATTTCACATTTTTGGAAGAAGAAGCTCAGACAACAAATTGGCAAAATCAGAATTTGGGGAGCGTTTCATGAAGAGTTTTATCGGTGATTGTCACTGACAACTTTGCTCTCAGCCAATCAGATGCAAGGATTTTTGTAGCTTATAACAGTTGTCAGTGAAAATCGCCGACAAAACTCATCATAAAATGCTCCCCAATAACTAAGATTTTACTGAACAAAGGTTAATAATAAAGAGGAAACTTAGAAGCTAGAAGCAAATTTGGAAATCTGTTCGAGAGTTATGAATTTTCACAGTTTAAGGAACTTAACAACAGAAAATGCTGTCTTTGACATTTGTCGAACAGTCGAAGGCCTATGGAGTTTTGAACATGTCAATTTTTTCGCGCGTGGTGCGATTTGCACGAGGGTCATCTCGGGTATAAGTCCTCAGAATCATAGCATTTCCAATCAAAATTGATGGTCGCATAATTATGAAAGGGTTGTACCGTAAAGGACGATCCGTAGGAATTAATGCTATAAACATCAACTTTTCATCAAGATAAAAAAAAACTTTAAACATCGGGTATTGGCTATTGGTAAGTTAAGGTTGGAATCAATATTGTGAAACAAAACATTTATTCTCCTTAATTTACTCTCTGCAGTATATGGCGTCACACCAGCTCCCAATGAAACTTAATTGGTCATGATACAGAGAGGTTTATATCGATAAATGTATGTTCGTTTCCTAACCCTCCCCAAACCCCCCCCCCCCTTTACGCCTCTTGTAGCTAATTGTGTTGATATTAATACAGTGGCGACCGGAAACACCATCACATTACAAACGGCTACAATCGCGTTTCCTGAAACGAATTTGTTTTAATAAACGCAACGTACGCACGCAGTTACTATACGGTGGCTTTGCGTTTCGTCGTGTTTGTGAACATCGTTTCAAGAAACGCGTTTCAGTAAACGCGTTTGTAACATGACGATGTTTTCGGTCGCCACTGTAACTCAATTTTGGTAGAAATGGGTGTAGCACGTTTAGTATCAAAGCTCTCCAAATATCTAATCAACATCTTCAGATACCTCAACTGGACTTATGATTTAAAATTCTGTATTACCCACGTAGCGTTACTCATGTAACTTGAGTTTCTACACATTGAAGCTTCTTCAAAACATGAATTTTCTGTAATATCTCCCTCTGGTATGTCGAGTAAACACCAGATACAGCTTTCATTTCAGTGCATTATACTTCGTGCAAAAAAGGAAAGAAGTTTACCCACGCCCTGGTAAATTTAGGGACATTTACTATTACAAATTTCACAATTTCCTCGAGTTAATAGGCGTGTAAAACCTTAAAGACACTACTTAACATTGTGAGGCTTCAATTTAAAAAGAAAATTCAAACTTTGATATCTGAGCTACATAATAGTGCTTAAATTGACAAATAAACTTCCTAGAATACAAAACATGTCAAATTTATGCGGCCACTGGTAAGGAAGTAATGGATAAAAATCACGCGTGATCTATTCATGCAGTGCACAATAAGATATGACACAATGGTTTATTGGGGAAATGGGCATGGCACAATTGAGTACTCGTATATTTGCATTTTTTTAACAGTAAATGATCAGCTTGTAGTATACTTTTTAAGGCTTCATTTTGACACTTTATCAAGGACATGGAGGATTTACGTAACTCAATTTTTTTTTAAAGTGGGGTCATTGGTAAATCGTGCTTTTAATGGCTGAAAATGTCTCCATACATTATTATCGACAGCACAATTTTGACGCCGAGATGATCGAGGATGAACTAATGAAATTAGATGAAGAAAATGACGATGTGAACATCACTGTGCTGTGGAAGATACCCATAGGACTCAAATACGTGGTGGCCAAACTTAACGAACGTGGGTTGGAGTTGGTAAGTTTGCCGCATACACACACGCACACAAAAACACAGACAGACACACAAACACTCAGATAACCAGACACATGATACACACACACACACACACACACACACACACACACACACACACACACACACACACACACACACACACACACACACACACACACACACACACACACACACACACACACACACACCACACACACACACAACACACACACATGGACACACGGACTGAAACACACGCATAAACATGGATACCTGCACTCATGTAATTGTGTACCTTACTTAATTTCTTTTTATTATATTACCTTTCCGAATGCACGAATGCAATTTAAATTACCCGAACATTAACCTTTGATCGAAACTTGCCCACCATGCTTTTACCACTGAGAAGTATGGGTGCAATTAGGCTCCACGCATTTTCCCAATAGCAGTACCCTCATAGGTGCAAATTTGAACCCTTTAGGGTACACCGTCTTTTACATGGCACCCTCAGCGGTGCAAGTTTGGACCAACAGAATTAAAGTGTTAAAATGTACCCTAAAGGGTGCAGAAATGTCATGGAGCTGATATTGAGGCATGTGTGCACCCCAATTGCACCTTTTTTTCTCAGTGTGTGAACAATTTGTTCCAATCAATATTACAACTTTCCCACGAACACATCTCTCCGCTATTAAACAAAGTTGTGACTTCCCGTTTTTCTCCCGACAGGCGAGAGAAATAGAAGGTATCGCCTACATCGAACAAGATGGTTGGGTGAAAATCCAAGGAGAAAAATCCTTCGGGGAAGGGGACTCTGATTCAGAAGACGCCCTAGACCAGTGGGGACTTGATCGGATAGACCAGAGGGAGTTACCCCTTGATGACGTGTACTCCGTAAAAAGTGGGTATTATTTCCCGCCAAATTTGTCTTTTGATTTCGTATATTATATTTTCAGTATTTGTATAGTTTGTCGACAAGACTTATTCAAATAACTGAGTATATAGGAAATCAGGTGTCACGATTGTGAGCAAAGTGGGACGAGTCTGTAATAAGACATCTGAGAGCAGCCATTCGTGTAGTAATGAAGGACTGTATTCATGAGTTTTGTTCAGTTTTGCTGAGAGAATATCTGCACCGTTACATTCTGATGTAACCAAAGTGGTGCATGCATGAATATTTTGTAACGTAACTTACAAGGCATATGGGCAAACTCCAAAAATGTTTATCACTGTCCTGTTCTCCGTTCGACAATTACATATATATATATATATATATATATATATTCTATTTTGTAATTTAACGCTGGTCCCGGGGCCCTACTAAACAATTATCTGCACACACATGCGACCAAACAAAATCTCGTGAAAAGGGTAGCTTTTGCCAATGAAGGCGCGCAATGCGCGTGACGCGTTTGTGGTGTCAAAACCACCAAAAAATTCGGGAAAACGTATGTTTTACGGATTACACTTGTTTATTTTATATATTTTTAAAGATATCAACTTGTTTACAGGTATATTTGACAGATTATACATGCATAAGGGTATTTTTTAAAGAAAGCACGCGAAACTCCTTAATTGAATAGGGTGTAAATTTCACAAATGGATAAAACTTGTTTGAGAGTGGTTTGGAAATCCTTTGGTCGTGCTGTGTACATTAGTATAGTTGAGTGCTTCCCTCCCCCCCCCCCTGAGACGTTGGGTTTGTCCTATTCCCTTTTAAATATGTATATTTTAATGACTTTAATGAATGGCTTCATATTGTCCTTTTCTCTCAGCTGACGGTGGTTCCGGAGTGAATATCTACGTCATCGGGACAGGAGTAAACGCAGCTCATAAAGACTTCGAAGGACGAGCAACGCAGCTTTACGACTTCAGAGGAGACGATTGGGATGTACGTTAGAAAATGGTTGGAATTGACCAAAACCCTTTATGTAAACCGTAATTTACCCATTAGCTGCATGCATCTGCATGATAAGTAGGCGAGACACTTTAAAACTATCCCAGTTACTTGAAGTTGAATTCCCCTTCTCCTTTATTCATATCTATATCCATTATCCAGTGGCGTCGATCCACTGTTTCGGATGGAGGGGGGGAGGGACAACAGAAAACCGAAGTGGCAACATTTTTGGTACATTTTGTGCGCAAACCACGACGAAAAAAGAATGTTTATTAAGATTTTTGTCTTAAGTTTAAAGCTTTTGTAGTGATTTGGACTGCTTTAGGGAAAATGCTCGCAATCGGTTTTATGATTTTTTTTTAAGTTGTAAAAATCATTAATGGAACCAAAATAATGTTTGTCCCCATCCCCCCATAAAACTATACATTTTTCATGTGGGGCTGCTTCCCTGCCCCCCCCCCCCGATCGACGCCCCTGTGTATATCTATATGTATTGATATGTATTACTGATATGTTTTCACTTTGCAGGGTTGGGATTGTAATGGCCACGGTACTCACATGGCCTCCATTGCCGCGGGCAAGAAGTACGGAGTCGCGAAGGCGGCCAAGGTTCACGGCATACGAGTCACACGATGCAGAGGCACCGGAAAGGTGTCCGATACCGTCAAAGGTACGGCAGGGGTGAATCCCTTCCGACGACTAAAGGAGGGGTTGGGGTGGAGGGCATACGTGTATCGAGGAGGTGTTTCGGGGGGATTCAAGGTCAAACATCCCCCTTTGGCAAAAGAGGGTGTTAATACCCCTGAAACTCCCCATTTTCATCCGTCGTCCGTCATCGATCGTCCATCACAACGTTAAAGTTTACCTGCGAGACTCTCTTATGACACATAACTTGGCAAATGTTGGTCCACTGGCAGTCAAACATGCACTAGGGGTATTATCATGTTGTGGCGCCGTCGGGAATCACATGGTGAGGTCAAATGTCATCTTGGGTCGAACGTTATAATTTATTTGCAAGACTCTTGTGACACATAACTTGGCACATGTTGCTGCAATAGCAACTAAACTTGGGTCATAGATGAACTTGTCGTGCCGTCGGAGGTTACATTGTAATAAGGTCAAAGGTCATTTTAGGTAAAACGTTAAAGTTTACCTGGAAGACTTTCTTGTCGGCATCAAACTTGGGTTAAGGATGCACTCAGGGAAACCTTCATGTTATCTAATCACGGGTGGACGAGACACAACCTTTTTTTTTCTATTTCAATTGTTTTTATTTTCATCTTCAAACACATAAAAATAATACAAAACAGATACCATACATAACACAAAAGTAATTGGTGCCGTCCTTTCTGGTTTGTATATGATACACATTAAAGAAAAAAAAATGTCTATAGTAATAATGATAATAATAAGAACAATAATAAAATACCATAGTCCAAATTCTCACATCGCATTTTTCAAGTCCGAAAAACTAGCCCGTAGGCTATAAATCATTCTGGTATTCAAATACATGTATCATTTTAAACCTGATCATTCATTGAAGACATCTTTCCATTTCCTTTCGAATTTACTTACTTGTTTATTTTGTACCGAAATTAATTTCTCAACTCTGTAAATCTTTTTTAGCTTTAACAGAAAGAACTCAAAAGAGGGAGGGATTTTAAGCCTTCTACATGTATACAATGATTGTTTGGCAATAATAATACAGTGATTTAAGAGGGTAAACTGAACAGATCTCAAAATAATCCCAAACAAAATATCTACTTTCTTTAACTGAAGGTTTGTATCAAATTTTGTGTTCCACCATTTCAGAAACTTTTCCCAGAAACTACCAGCATGATGGCATTCTATGAATAAATGCTCAATTGTTTCCACCTCTACCCCACAAAAACTGCATAATTCGGTTTCAACAAGCTTCATTTTATAAAGTCTTTTATTCGTTAATTGTTTTGTTTTGTTAATTGTTTCTGCTGTACCACTGGAATTAAAACAAAGATGCATTACTATTACCAATAGGGAAAGGTTTGAGCCTCTAAAGTTATTTTGTGAATTTAATGATAAATCTATCGAAATTAGTAAATTAACTACACAAATTTTGCATACTATTTTAAAGAATAAAAAATTTGAAGCTCCAACCTCACAGGAATTTTGGAATAATAAATTTGGATTAGGGGAAAATGCTTGGAAATTAATTTACAAATTACCATTTGTATGTTTAACGGACACAAAGAATAAAACTTTTCAATACAAAATTGATACAAGGTCACGAGACACAATCTTGCTATTGCCTTGTTTCGAAAGCTGTTCAGGTTTATAAGAACAACACGTTTTTGTCAGTAGACTCGGTCATAGACATACTCAAGGGCGTAGGCTGGGGGGTGCACTGGGTGCACGTGCACCTCCCCGCAGAGCCATAGGAGTTCCACCCTAATAGCAAAAAAGAAATTTGCACCACATTTTTTTGCTTTCAACGCCTGATTTTTCAACTTTAGTTCCACCCTCCTAAGATGTGCACCTCCCTGTTCCACCTCCCCGAGATGTGCACCTCCCCATGCCCAAACCAGCCTACGCCCTTGATACTGAGGCACCAATCGCGTTGGCTTACCGTTTGGCTGTGGTTTGGCCTTGGTAAAGGTTCCCGACTGACCTGGCAACCTTTTTTTTTTTAGAATTTACCATATCGCCATTTTAATCAGTGAAAAGTGGGCGATTGATAACAAGTAGTACCCTTTTTAGTTTTTGTATGGAAATCTAATAAAATGTGAACTTGAATAACTATAATTCGTGCGATTGAAAATAAATTTAGAAAACGAAGGTATTAAATGTATTTATCACAAGATATTTGCATATTTTAAATTGGCGCATTTAAAAGACAACTGTACAACACCATTCGAACAAATGAAATCAAATCTTTGTGTATACTATGTAGTATTCGCCTAATTTTAATACGATCGACGTTTAGAAAATATCTCACAAAAACTGAAAGTTTTGTTGAATTCCTGCAATTAACAAAAATACGCTATACGAAGACATAATGTACAAAATTACGTCCCTTCCTAATCAAGTATGTATATTAATAGTTTGCATTATTTTGATCAAAACTTTCCACCAACAGCTCTCGATTGGCTTGTGAGGAACCGGAAGTTACGGTGCACCGTCGTCATGGGGGTTACCAATCCGAGAACGTCGCCCGCTATCGACAATGCTTTGTACAAGGTGTTCTCCGGTGGTTGTGTTGTCGTGGTGCCTTCCGGTAACAACATATCGGAGGCTTGCGAGTACTCACCTTCTAGAGTGGAATCGGTAAGCCTTTCTAGGACCATTTATTTTACTTTATCTTTTTATTAATAAATTGATTTATTTATTTCTCCATTTAATTTGTCTTTATTTTGTATACATTTATTCATATTTTCATTTCATTTTTATTTTATTTATTCTATTGATTGTTTTATTCATTTCTTTATTTATGTATTCAATTTTATTGACTCATTCATTCGTTCATTATTTTCTTATTGAGGAGAGTCTGGGAAGGGTTTTCTCCTTTCTCCTCCTGTGGTCAGGTGGTGAGAAAATGAATCTCTGCCTGGGCCCACAAGGAAGAAAAATCCATAAATTAGAGTATGATCAATTAACTGGTCTATTCATTATAAAATCTGAAAGTGTTAAGATTCCTACCTCCAGGCACCACAAGTTCTAAAAATTAATGCACGTTAATTGCAATTTGTTTGTATACAACTAGAAAAGTAAATCTAAGAATCATCATCATTATTATTATTATTATTATTATTATTATTATTATTATCATTATTATTAGTATTAGTATAAGTATTATTAGTATTAGTAGTAGTAGTAGTAGTAGTAGTAGTAGTAGTAGTAGTAGTAGTAGTAGTAGTAGTAGTAGTAGTAGTAGTAGTAGTAGTATCATCATCATCATTATTATTATCATTATCATTATTATTATTATTATTATTATTATTATTATTATCATTATCATTATCATTATCATTATCATTATCATTATCATTATCATTATCAGTATCATTATTATTATTATTATTATCATTATTGTCACCCCAGACATGAAAACAAAATAAAACTTACTGAAAAACGTTTTTAGTGACAAATTATGATGTTTAAATTAAAAGAGAGCATCTAGCGGTACGAACATTAAGTTAAAAGTTAAATCCGTCCCGCTCGATCCTATATGCATGCAGAACTTCGAGCGGCGCCTGTCTCCGTTTCAGTAACCCTGGGCAACATGGCTGCATAAGACAGTTCGACTACAGTCGGGGATTAGTCCTCTGGTGGTCCCATTCGTTTAACTCCCTACACCACCTAGATATCCGAGCGCCAGGCTAGAGGCAGTAGGTATCATCTTTGGTATGACCCGGTCGGGGCTCGAACCCACGACCTCCCGGACCAGAAGCGGACAATCTTCCACTGAGCCAACTGGCCCGGTATGAACATTACCTATGGGAAATGTCGGGGTTATCTTACCCCCCCCCCACCCCGACATTTCACTTTTTGAGTAACTTCTCAAAAATGGGAGAATTTCGAAGGGAGCAATTTTAAGGGCATTGATAGATCATATAGGTATATCTCAAAATATAATTGCAAAGAATCTAATTTTTCTTACCATTTACCAAAACTATACCTTGGATTTAAGCCTTCATCATCAATACGGATAATCCAATTTCTAACTTATTAATTTCTTCGTTTGTTGTTTGTTTGTTTATTTATTTATTTATTTATTTATTTATTTATTTATTTATTTATTTATTTATTTATTTATTTATTTGTTTGTTTGTTTGTTTGTTTGTTTGTTTGTTTGTTTGGGGATGTCAGTTCCTGACCGTTGCGGCTAGTACTAAAGCGGACTATGCCACCCACTTCAGCAACCAAGGAAAGTGTGTCGATTTGTTCGCTCCTGGTGTTAACATCAAGGCGGCTTACTACGGCTCGAACACGGCCACAGAACTGATGAGCGGAACGTCCATGGCAGCTGCCCACGTAGCAGGTATAGTGGTACTAGTAGTGTTAGTAGTAGTAGTAGTAGTAGTAGTAGTAGTAGTAGCAGTAGTAGTAGTAGTAGTAGCAGTAGTAGTAGTAGTAGTAGTAGTAGTAGTAGCAGCAGTAGTAGTAGTAGTAGCAGTAGTAGTAGTAGTAGTAGTAGTAGTAGTAGTAGTAGTAGTAGCAGCAGTAGTAGTAGTAGTAGTAGTAGCAGTAGTAGTAGTAGTAGTAGTAGTATAGTAGTAGTAGTAGTATAGTAGTAGTAGTAGTAGTATAGTAGTAGTAGTAGTAGTAGTAGAAGTAGTATAGTAGTAGTGGTGGTGGTAGTAGTGGTGGTGGTAGTAGTAGTAGAAGTAGCAGTAGTAGTAGATGTAGTAGAACTTAGAAGTAGTAACAGCAGCAGCAGCAGTAGTAGTAGTAGTAGTAGTATACAGGGTGGCCCAGAAAGAATGCTACACATACGATCGTTAATTTCTTCAACATCATGAACAAAATGTCATTATTGTTACTTCATTTGTTAGAACATTCTTTTTCCAACAAAATGATACCATGATGATTGATTTTGAGTAAGGCGTTTGGATCCTAGGGCCATTTTTCTGAGGCAATGTAATTTCTGAAATTTGTTTCTTTCTCAATTCCCGCAAACCTGGGAACACCAAAATATTTTCACGTAACAGCGTGCCATAGAATAAGCGGGGAGACAGACTACTGGAATGCCTCGCTTTGATACGGAAGACAATGGTAAGGTATGGCTTACATTGTCACTGCACCTGGATAGTGCAGCCCATTCCATGGCAAGTCGTTACGCGAGAATATTTCGGTGTTCTGATGATCGCTGGAGTTGTAAAATTAACAAATTTAGGAAATTACATTGCCTCAGAAAAATAGCCCTAGAATCCAAACGCCTTAATCAAAATCAATGATCATGGTATCATTTTGTTGGAAAAAAGAGTGTTCTAACCCATTAAATAATCAACAATAACATTTTGTGGATGATGTTGAAGAAATTAACGATCGCATGTGTAGCATTCTTTTTGGGCCACGCTGTATAGTAGTAGTAGTAGTAGTAGTAGTAGTAGTAGTAGTAGTAGAAGTAGTAGTAGTAGTAGTAGTAGTAGTAGTAGTAGTAGTAGTAGTAGTAGTAGCAGTAGAACTGTAGTAGCAATAGCAGCAGCAGTAGTAGTAGTAGTAGTAGTAGTAGTAGTAGTAGTAGTAGTAGTAGTAGTAGTAGTAGTAGTAGTAGTAGTAGAAGTAGTAGACTGGTAATGGTAGTATGGAAAAGAAAAATAAATGCGGTCATTTCTAACATTCGTTTGTTAAAGTTCGTTTGCTAAGACAACTGTTTTCGTGTGTGTTTTTCCTCTGAAGGTGCGGCCGCTGTACACCTCGGTAATGAAATGATGCTGTACAAGGTGGATACCTACCTAGACCGACACTCCACCAAGGACAAGTTAGTTCAGATCAAGGACAACACCCCTAACAAGCTGCTGTACCTCAAGGGCAAGGTCAAGCCCCGTCCTGCCAATCAAACCAAAGAAGCCACGCCCTCTGGTGACACGTCATCTGAGAAGCAAACGGTTAAAACCGAACTATGATATAGAATATTATCCCTACTTTTCGTTGATGTTTTATTTGCTTTTGTTTTCTTTTCTTGTTGACTTGTTTCAATCTATATTACACCATGTGGTCAGCTTCGTTGCGTAATTTATGAAAAAAATTATGAAAGTACAAAAAATTAAAAAATATATGAAATCTATATATAATTTTGTTTTCTGCTGGTGGTGAGAATAGCAACCAAGGTATTACATATGGGAGAAAAGAGTTTGTTGTTGGTAAAAACCACACCCCGATGATGGGAGATCAAAACCCACACGCCTTTCAACAGCGGAGACGCCATTCAACATCCAGAGACCAAAGATAACAAATACCGGGTGCCCAGTGGCATAGCCAGGGTTTGATCTTATGGGGGGCGGAATATGCGAGGGAGTGCAGCGACCGAGCCCGAGCGAGCGGAGGGGGTGGGAGGGGGTGTCCCCCCGTCCACGGTGAGAGCTTTTGGAAGTTTGATGCAATTAATCGTGCGATTTGGTGCGTGTTTTTGGCATGTTTTATCGACTTAAAACAGTCCTTGTGATTAAGATAAGGCAGTATATTCAGGGGCGGATTCAAGATTTTCAAATACGAGGGGCACAAAAAAATTGTGCTCAATATAGCCTATATAACAGGTGCAATTGCGCAAAAGTCCCTTGCGGGCGGGATCCTGACTG
The DNA here is from genome assembly GCA_001188425.1 of Eucidaris tribuloides. Lineage (NCBI taxonomy): Eukaryota > Metazoa > Echinodermata > Echinoidea > Cidaroida > Cidaridae > Eucidaris > Eucidaris tribuloides. The sequence continues at coordinate 18,001 of JZLH01S0623448.1, read as the reverse complement.
TACTGTGGAAGCTCTACGGTAAAATACTATCCTTTCTGCTTTATCATGACTATTTGACGCCATGTACTGCAAAATTTACTTCTTTTTAGTCACATATTTTTGTCTATTCAATACAGAACAATACAATCACTTATGATGTTTGTGGCAAGTTAAGTCCCCAAGTAGATTGTGCTGATGATGGCCCCGGGACGGAAAAATAAAAAGTCTAATATGCGAGCGAGCGTGGCGAGCGAGACAAAAAAAAATCGCATTTTTACAACCAAACCATATAATTGTACATAAAAATTCGCCACGCAAACACAGAAAAACACACACTTGGTTTTCTCCTCCGAGGAAAGGAAAAATTGCAGTTTCACCTTTACAAATCTACATATTTTGCTTCTTTAGTGACAAATTGATCTGAATAATTACTCTGAATTAATTAATCTGAACAATTCTTAAAACGTAATACTACAAAACACTACTAATCACACACAATATTCTTTTTTGAAAATTTTGTATTGCAATTTTGCGCGCGCAGCGCGCCGAAAATTTTCAAAGTTTTTGTACCAGGCTATTTCAAACATTTGAAGGCAAACAGTGCATCCCCCAAAATAACAACTTAACAAAAATTCTTATGTATTATGTCTTGTTTAAACACTGTCTGCGCAAGGCACTGCAAAAACATTTAACTTAACCAACAATCCTTTTGTAGGCCTATCTCTGTTCTAAAAAGTGCTTAGAGACATGCAATTTTGTCTTAATGTTTCATCATTATTATTATTATTATTATTGTTATTATTATTATTATTATCATTATTATTATTATCATTATTATTATTATTATTATTATTATTATTATTATTATTATTATTATTATTATTATGATTATTATTATTATTATTACATTATAATTAGTATTCAATTTTGCGTTCGCGATCTGCATGAAAAATTGTTAACTATAGGATGCAATTTTGCGCGCGCGAAGACGCGGCCGAAATTTTGACATGTTTCTTACACGCTTATGAAAAATATATATATATAAAAGTGGGCCATGAATGATATATTCTGTAGGATTATGATTCGAGCTCAGTAGATAAAGCTTCACATCAGGGTTTTTTTTTTGGCCAATTTTAGGGGGGCGACCGCCCCCATCGCCCCCCTTGGCTACGCCACTGCGGGTGCCCCAGAAAAAAAGGGAACATCACACATTTTGATAGAGTATTGTGATATAGTATTGCTTTGCGAGTAGAATGACACCAAGATCACCCATTTTGGTTACGTACTTTGCATTTTAGGCGACTTTTTTGTAAACAAAAGTTAATATTGTGTGTGCGCGCCAATTTGTGGGACGCCATCGTTACGGTCTTTACCGCGAGAAAAGCTGAAATGCACTGTTTTTCATGCGCCACCCGTGGCCTGTTTCATAAAGCTGTTCGTAAAGTTACGCATGACTATTACGAACGACCGGAACATGTTCTTGGGTGCTACACTAATCACATTCTACATCATTTAGCACAAGAACTGATCACCAATCGTTCGTTAAGTCACGCGTAACTTACGAACAGCTTTATGAAACAGGCCCCCGGTATTATAGTTAAACTGTAGATATAGATATAGATAATGATACAGATGTCGATCTTAGCGCCGCCACTGATATATACATACACTGTATAATGAATTCCCAGCACCATTTTCTCTTCATCTATTCTACTACTGAAATATCTTTACATTAAAGACGAGCAGTGACCCCTTGTAAGTCCTGCTCAGGCTAACCACTTTCAATTCGACATTATTTTCTTTGAATCATCATTCTGTCTCTATAATCTTACACTTGATAACGGATTAAACAGTGTAGAAAAGGGCAAAGTGGACATACTGAAATGCATAGTCTATTACCAAATTATAAGAAAGAGAATGGCACAATCACAACCAATTTGTAGTAGAAAACACTGATTCGTGATTCAAAAGTAGGGGCGCTGATTTGTTTTTATCTTCCTTACCTTCTTTTCTTTTGAAACAGATTTCACCTATCATATTAGTGCAATAAGATTTGTTTAAGAAAGCCTGTTACGAAGTTTAAACGAACGGGGTTTGTTGTTATATCATTTTAAAACATTTAAAGTTTGACAGTTGAATTATACGAATTATATATATATATTTAAATATTATAACTTCATATTAAGTATAAGACCTGAAATTTGCCTTCACAGAAAGACAGCTTGGAGTTTGTTAAAGGGGAATGAAACAAACATCTTCCTACATTCAGAGAATATAGAATGATAAAAGAAATAAAACGGTGAAAGTTTGAGCAAATCTGGTTGAACGGTTCAAGAGTTATGTTTGTTCAAAGTTTATTTGATCCTTGTTTTGGAGAATTGTTAAATTGGCAACTCTACTAGCTTTTTAGATGAAAGTGTGGAGAACTCTTCATTGGTTTTGTACACAATTTTTCACTTATTTTCACTTTTTATCACTTATCAAATATCTGATTTGCTCTTGCTTGTTGTGCAAGTATGTCCTAGCAAAAATGATTCTACATGTTTTTTCTGAAAGAATTTAGATACTTTCTCAACTGACACTTCAGGAAACTGCAAATTATTGAAAATTTGTGTACAAATCCTATGGGAAGTTCTCCACACTTTCATCTGAAAAGTGGGTAGAGTTGCCAATTTAAGGATCCTCCATAACAAGGATTAAATAAACTTTGAACAATCATAACTCTTGAACTGTTCAACCAAATTTTCTCAAACTTTCACTATTTTCGATCTTGTATTGTTCTGTACTCTCTGAATTCAGTAAGATGTCTGGGTTTCATTCCCCTTTAATGAAAACAATACGTATCAACCAACAAATATGTTTGAGTTGGTTAGAAAGGGTTCTCGTGTCTTTTCTTCTTTGTATGTTTGTTCGGAGAATGTAACTGTACCAAAATAATGTAATACCGTTTGCTGTGAACTTTCTACTTCCGTGTCCCCTTTTTGCACGTTCCACTTTCTTGTGGAAAACAGACAACACACATGGGCGGTGGTTCAAATAACCAAGATCAACGCTGCTAGAAATATATATTTCTGACAAAAATACAAAGCACTCAAAATAACCATTTATGCCAGTAATAGTTTTTTAAAGTACTGTAGGAAAAGGCATAGAAGGTAGCTCATGTGAATCGTGAAGATCGAATGACAAGAAAGTTTGAAGTTTGAACGAGAATTTTGTTTGGTAGCGTGATTAAATCTGTTCTGAAGAGTGGAGATGGGGCGGGGAGGGGGAGGGGGTGCGGTAAAAAAATTGTCACCGCAGC
>JZLH01S0623447.1:32703-43423 GCA_001188425.1 Eucidaris tribuloides | reverse complement strand
TTTAGGAGAGATCAACTTTAAGTTTTCGTTTTCATGTGTTAGTAATGATTAAATTAAGTGTTCGTGTGTGACTGGAGTGGCAAGGGACTAGGTGTCAGAAAAAAAGAGAATGTACATTGTTGATGGATTGAAAATTAGAGTACTCAAAAGAGACTACTCAAAAGTACTGCAACATACACTATAACACATGAGTTGAAGGGGTCTTTCTATTATGATGTCCTAATAAAGTTTATTATTGGAAAATAAATTATTTGAAAAGAAATCAATTAATATAATTTCTCCTTTCTTCTCCAAGGCGGAGAGATTTTCAAATGCAGGCGCACCCATGACAGAGAGGCTGGAACATAAAAAATTAACATTTTTTCGCCTCCCTATAGGGGTGGGGTGTTAATTCACACTAGCATCGTAATTCGATTACATATTTGCCGTCAAAAGGTATTGATGGTTTGGAAAGACTTCCTACTAACAAAAATGCCAATATGTTCCATTGAAGCTGTCTCAGAAAGAAGACACCTCGCCGCGAAGAAGAAAGCGCCTCCTATCTTCATAAGACAGTGATACAGGAGGATACGCCCCATATTTTAGACAAAACCTCTTCAAATTATGATTTCTTATTCTTTCTGAATTCTAAAAGGGTTTACTATTGTAAACATCCTAAAATTTACTGTCATGCGACTTTCATTACATTGGATATAATAATACCATCATCTTGAATTAGTAGCCTTATTCTCTTATATCACTGTCTTATGAAGATAAGAGGTATTTTCTTCTTCGCGGCGTGGTGTCTTCTTTCTGAGACAGCATCAAAGGAACATATTGACATTTTTTGTTAGCAGGAAGTCTTTCCAAACCATCAAAAACGTTTCATGGCAAATATGAAATAGAATTACGATGCTAGTGTGAATTAACACCCCACCCCTTTAGGGAGGCGAAGAAATATTAAATTTTTATGTTCCAGCCCCTCTGTCGTGAGTGGGCCTGCATTTGATAATCTCTCCGCCTTGGAGAAGAAAGGAGAAATTATATTCATTAATTTCTTTTCAAATAATTTGTTATTTTTCAATAATAAACTTCATTAGGACATCATAAGAGAAATACTCCTTCAAGTCAAAATGCATGCGTTATAGTGTATGTTGCAATACTTTTGAGTAGGGAGGATAGTAGCTAATCTGTGTGTGTGTGTGTGTGTGTGTGTGTGTGTGTGTGTGTGTGTGTGTGTGTGTGTGTGTGTCGTGTGTGTGTGGTCGTGTGTGTGTCGTGTAGTGTGTGTGTGTGTGTGTGTGTAGTGTGTCGTGTGTGTGTGTAGTGGTGTGTGTGTGTGTGTGGTAGTGTCGTGTGTGTGTGTGTGTAGTGTCGTGTAGTGTAGTGTGTGTGTGTGTGTGTGTGTGTGTGTGTGTGTGTGTGTGTGTGTGTGTGTGTGTGTGTGTGTGTGTGTGGGTGTGCATACATGTGTTATGCAATGAAAAGTTGTAATCAAAATTGTAATCAATATATTATGTAAAAGAAACTTGTAATTAAAATATTCAAAAATAAGATATTATTAATCAAATAATTATAGTAATTATTATTTGATTATGATTATCATTGCTATGATCATTAGTCTTAATATAGTTAATATGAGTATTATTTTGATTGATATATTGATTACAATTTGATCATTTATTTTGATTTGATGTTAACTGTTGTAATTGTTCTTCATCATCATCATCATGATTTCAATTATGATTATTTATTTGTCATTACTACTATAGGTTTTCCTGGCCATTTTCAAATTGTTTTCGTGCAGTCTCGTCAATTACAATTTCATTTCGTCGGTCACAGTCACTGAGCGCTCGAGCACAAAAACAATTTCGTCATTTTGCGACCAACTTCGTCAGAATTTCATTTAGTTTCGTCTGTTTTGTAAGTTTGAAAATAAATATTGATTTCTTGGGATAAATATGGATTTTATCACTACTACCCTTTTCCAACTGTCATCTTATGATGAGACATTAAAAAGTAGAAACACACATTCACTGTAAAAACGAGTAAACACTGCTCTAACAGAAGTAAACATATTCAAAGGCTAAATATCGTGTGTCAAATCACTAAACTTTGGTGTCCAATAAACACTTAGTGTCTATTTATACACTTATATTTCTATTAAACACATCTTTGATATCCCTTTGATAAAATCCATATTTACCCCAAGAAATCAACACCGGTGTATTGGCTCAGTTGGTAGAGCGTCCGCCTCACAACCGGGAGGTCGGGAGTTCAAGCCCGTTCAAACCCCGGCCGCGTCAGACCAAAAGACGTTTAAGATGGGAGTTGCTGCGGGATAATTTCGGATTAATTTCGCTAGTCATAAGGACCACTATTCATAAGGACCATGGTTCATAAGGGCCGTATTCATAACGTGTAATTTCCTATAACCTGAAGGGTCGCTATTCATAAAGGGAAAATAGGGTCATTATTCATAAACTCTCATAAGGACCTTATTCATAATGATTGCCACTCATAAATATTAGAAGAGGGTCGCTATTCCATAATCGAAGAAAAGGGTTATAAATTATAAGGACCGCTATTCATAATAAGTCATGAGGGTCACTATACATATAAGTCATAATTGTCGCTGTTCATAATCCAAATGGGGTTGTTAATCATAAGGGTCACTACTCATAATCAAAGAAGAGGGTCGCTATTCATAATAGGAGAAAGGGTCAGTATTCACAAAAGGTCAATATCCATAAGGGTCCGTTATTCATAATCGAAGAAAAGAGGTCGCTATTCATAATTGAAAAGAGGGTCACTATTCATAAAGGTCAATATTCATAAGGATCATTATCACAACCGGAAAACAGGGTCGCTATTCATTAATGTATGGAAGGGCGTTATTCATAATCATAAAAGAGGGTCGCTATTCATAATCGAACAAGAGGTTCGCTTTTTTCATAATCGAATAAGAGGTTCACTATTCATAATCGAATAAGAGGGTCGCTATTCATAATGTATGGAAGGGTCGTTATTCATAATCATAAAAGAGGGTTGCAATCATAATCGAAAAAGACGGCTCGCTATTCATAATCAAATAAGAGTTCGCTATTCATAATCAAAGAAGAGTGTCGCTATTCATACATGTAATAATAAGAGGTTCACTATCATATCGAATAAGAGGGTCGCTAATCATAATGTATGGGAAGGGTCGTTATTCATAATCATAAAAGAGGGTTGCAATTCATAATCGAAAAAGACGGTCGCTATTCAAATTCAAATAAGAGGTTCGCTATTCATAATCAAAGAAGAGTGTCGCCGTATTCATACATGTAATGTATGGGAAGGGTCGTTATTCATAATCATAAAAGAGAGTCGCTATTCATAATCGAAGAGAAGGTCGCTATTCATAATCGAGTAAGAGGGTCGCTAGTCATAATGAAAGAAGAGCGGTCGCTATTCATAATCGAAGAAGAGGTCGCTAGTCATAATGAAAAAAGAGAGGTCGCTAGTCATAATCGGAGAAGAGGGTCGCTAGTCATAATCAAATGGAGGAGGGTCGCATCATTAATCAAATAAGAGCGTTTGCTATTCATAATCCAAAGAAGAGGTCGCTATTCATATGTATGGGAACGGGTCGCTAATTCATAATCATGAAAAGAGGTCGCTATCCATAATCGAAAAAGAGGGGTCGCGTATTACATAATCAAATAATAGAGGTTCGCTATTCATAATCAAAGAAGAGGTCGCTAGTCATAAATCATAAGAAGAGGGTCGCTAGTCATAATGCAAAGAACAGGGTCGCTAGTCATAATCGAAGAAAGGGTCGCTAGTCATAATCAGAATAGGGGTCGCCTTTATTATAATCAATAAGAGGTTCGCTATTCAAATCAAAGAAGAGGGTCGCTATTCATATGTATTGGGAAGGGATCGTTAATCATTATCGAAAAAGAGGGTCGCTATTCATAATCTGAGTAAGAGGTCGCTATTCATCAATCAATAGTAAAAGGGTCGCTATTCATAATCAAGGCCATTCTTTTGAAAAGTAAACAAATGGTTCACACACGTGAAGCACTTATTTTGATCCGTCTGTATCTCATGTAATTCCAAAGGCCTTGCCGCAGGTACATGTTTTGAAATGTAAATATATCTTATAATATGTCCAATATGATTTCAAGTGAAAAATATTTAATGTTTTTTTTTTATTTATGCTTTTATTATAAATCAACAATATACAAATCCTTTACATCAAATTTCACTATGTAGGTTACATTAAATCAAATCAAGAATAATCATAATATATACAAAAAGAATGAGTGATCGGAGAAAATAAAGAAAAAATAAAAAAAAGAGAAAGCGGAGTACATGCACATCATTTCATAAAACGATATATATACTATTACATTGAAGCAGAACCCCAGAATGGAAACAATCGGCAACATATTTTGTGACAAAAGTTATTGAAAAAAATAATAGAAAAAAGATCATGATGCAAAGCATTAAAAAAAAAACCTAAGCAGCGCTGGAAAAGGCAGAAGTGAGGGAGAGACGACCAGCCACTCTCTAACTCTAATCAACCGTTCCCCCCGCCTCGCCTAAAAATTATAAAAAACTACCTTCATATCCTCACACTGACACTCGCATTCACCACCCCCATTTCCATCACATACTGCTAAGAAAACTCCACACTCATGACAGTTCATCACCCCCCCCCCCAATCCGGCCATTGCCAGCCGAGAATTGCAACGCGGTCAAAATAAAAACGAGTGTGAGAAAGATTAGAAGAATTGACCCGAATTTCATTCCGCGGGTCATCGCCACATAGTTAAAGTGGCGTGAAAAATAACAAAGTGTCGAGTTAGAAATCATGGTTGGGATTAGTTACAAAAGTCAGCCATAACTAAGCACTTATATCGTGGGAAATGACTCTAATTGATGGACAGAATTAACAGAGAAGTTGGCAAGCAAAGCTGCAAATTACATGGTATAAATAAATATAAAATGAAGGGAAAGGAGGAGTTTCATTAGTTTAATTGTTCACACATAAAATGGTCAGCTAATGCTCAGAATTATAAAAACACTAGAATCAAACTCCCATTTTAAAATGATAGGTAACTTATTGCTTTTTTTTTCTGCCCAAAATATTTCTAACTCTTTTGTTTCCTTAACAAAATAGATTTATACATGACAAAGTTTTCGGAAGCTTGTTCTAAATTTGCAAGAATAAATATGATACCTCAATAGAAAAACAATATGAAACAAATTTATCACTACACTATACCATAACATTTTTTCATAATTGTTTACAGAAATGCGGGAACCTGTTTTCTGTGTGATTACAATATCAGATCGCTGCAAAGAGGTGCTGACTTTTTCAACGCATTCGCAGAACAAATGGATATTTGTGTTTCCTTTCTTTTTCCAACATAGAAAGCAGTTAGAGAGTCTTTTCGTTTGATCTGAGAAAAGAATTTTATTTAAATGCAATGGCTTGTGAAAAATTTTAAAGTTAGTAAAGTGATCTTGAATTTAGCTATCAAGAGAACAAAACGAAATATTTAATGTTAGTTATCATACTTATTAACAAGAGGTCGCTAGTCATAAATCGAAGATAGAGGGTCGCTAGTCATAATCAAAATAAGATGGGTCGCTATTTCATAATCAAATAAGAGGTTTGCTATTCATAATCAAAAGAAGAGGGTCGCTATTCATAATGTATTGGGAAGGGCTCGTTATCATAATCATAAAGAGGTCGCTATCATAATCGCAAAAAAGAGGGTCGCTATTCATACAATCAGAATAAGATGGTTCGCTATTCATAATCAAAGAAGAGGGTCGCTAGTCATAATCAAAGAAGAGGGTCTAGTCATAATCAAAGAAGAGGGTCGCTAGTCATAATCGAAGAGAGGGTCGCTAGTCATAATCATAATAAGAGCGTGCGCTATTCATAATCAAATAAGAGGTCGCTATTCATAATCAAAGAAGAGCGTCGCTATGATAATGTATGGCGAAGGTCGTTATCATAATCGAAAAAGAGGGTCGCTTTTCTAATCGAGTAAGAGGGTCGCTATTCATAATAAAGAAAAGGGTCGCTATTCATTAATCAAGGGCCTTCTTTTGAAAAGTGAACAAATGGTCCCACACGTGACAGAACTTTATCTTGACCTCTGTATCTCATGTAATTCCAGAAGGCCTTGCAGGTACATTGTTTTTGAAATTGTTAAATATAATCTTATATTTATGTCAATAGTTGATCAATGTGAAAAATATTAATGTTTTTTTTTATTTATGTTTTATTGATAAATAACAATATACAAATCCTTTACTATCAAATTTCACTATGTAGGTTACATAAACAAATCAAAGATAAATCTAATATATACAAAAGATTGTGTTGATCATAAATAAAGAAAAAAATAAAAAACAGAGAAAGCGGAGTACATACACATCATTCATTAACGATATCATACTTATTACATGAGCATAGACACCCTAGAATGGAACCAATCGAGCAACATAACTTTTGACAAAAGTTATTGAAAAAAAATAATTAGAAAAATAGATTTTATTAGTCACTTAAGACGAATGGTGATTCGCGTAAACGCTTCCGGATCATTAAATTTAAAGAAAATGTTATCATTAACTATATCGTTAATATTATCATTTTCATGTGAAATAATGCCCTGTTCCACTGAAAATTGTCTAGTTAAAACATTAGTTGAAAAATTCGACGCGCGCGTACGCGTTTGTTTGCGACGTGCGCGGAACGTTGTGGATTCAGCAACCAGTGATGATCTTTGGAGCGCTGCAGGTTACTGTGTACCAATATTTTGTATATCCTTAATCCCACCCATTCATGAGATATGCGCATATTCGATTTTTCTTTGTGACGTTACAGATGACGTCACAAGTATCTACATGCAAAGTAGTAACTGCAACTCTTATCTCGGATCTAAAGGCTTCGAAAGAGCAATACCAGGTAGGTTGTCATGGTATTATCTAGAGAAAATTGTCTGGATTAAAACTTAATTTATACGGTACGCGGTACGCGTTCGTCCCGACGCCCGCACGCATATGATCAACATGCATGGTATGACCTTTGAGCCTGAAGTTACCTTAGTTACCAAAGTTAAGTGATTTACTCGACTCGCGAGTCATAGATATGGCCCGAAATACGTTTTTCTTTGTGAACGTCATAGAATGACGTCACAACACTTGGCATAGAAACAATGCATGAATTGCTATCTACGCATCATATAGTCTATCAGAAATAAGCAATAAAAGTTAGGGTCACCGTTATAATTCTGAAGAGATTTATAGTGCATTGACAAATACACAAAATCACTACCGCGCGCATGCGCGCCGCATTTAAGTTTTTTAGACTTGTAGCGTATTTTGGTTCGGCTGGTCGTGAAGGCGTTCTAATTTGATGTAGAATTCAGTCAGACATCACAAACCATCGAAAAAACGAGGTTATTCTGTCGGGAAAGTGGGTGAGCGCGCGAAAAACGCGCCGCGTACGCGCTCGCACCAAATGCTCCAAATGACCTGACAACATATAGTTAGTGTTAACTAAGAAGTCATTGTGGAGCATTTTTATTTTTTGACAGCGCCGTATACGCATGTGGCAGACGCGCGCGTGCGCACAATGGTTTGGACAAAAGATGACCCAATACCTGACTTTACCTTTGCCATTTGGTTTGTTTTATTCGCCGGCCGCCGGCTCGAGATATTGGCAATATTAGGTTAACTCTAGCTTTATTTACAAATGACGTCATAGATGACGTCACAGATAGTCAATGACATTGACAAGACTACCATGGCGAGTATTGACACGTGACAAATATGTTAAGTTACCAAGATTGATTGATTGATGGTCGTTAATCTGAGATATCGTCTGGAACAAAAGTGACCAGAAGATTAACACAAATAAAGAAAGAACGAAAATTTCGTACAACAATCTATGGTGATCCGCGTTACGCGGATCACCAAAAAATCATTGATGCTAAAAGCATCTAAAACAAAAAACCTAAGCAGGCTGGAAAAAGGCAGAAGTGAGGAGGAGACGACGCAGCACCCTCTAACTCCTAACACACGTTCCCCCACGCCTCGCCTAAAATTAAAACATACCGCCTTATATCCTCATCACTGATCACTCGGCCATTCACTCCACCCCCATTTTCCCATCACATACTGTTAAGAAACTCCACATCTCATGAAGTTCATCACCCCCCCGCCCCCCCAATCCCGCCCATTCCAGCCGGAGGAATTGCACGGGTTCAAAATAAAACACCCGAGTGGAGAATAGAGATTAGAGAAATTGACCGAATTTCATTCCGGTGGTCATCGTCACATAGTTAACAGTGCGTTTATAGAAAAGTAAACAAAGTGTCCGAGTTAGAATCTAGGTTGGCATTAGGTATTCAAAAGTCAGCCATACACTAGCACTAGTTATCTGGGGAAAATAGCCTAAGAGGACAGAAATAACAGAGAAGTTGGCAAGAAAAGTGCAAAATACATGATAAATAAAAAAATGAAGGGAGGAGGGTTTCAGAGTTTATGTTACACATAAAATGCGCTAAGATCTCAGAATTATAAAAACCTAGATTATAAACGCCATTTTTTAAAATGGACTAGTAACTTATTGCCTTTTTTTGTGCTTGCCAAATATTCTAACGCGTCTTTTTGTTTCTTAACAAAGGATTATACATGACAAATGTTTGGAAAGCTTGTTTCTAAATTTGCAAGAATAATATATGATACTTCAATGACAAAACAAATTATAAACAAATTTTCACTACATTATACCAAAATTTTTTTCATAATTAGTTAGCAGAAATCGGGAACCTGTTTCTGTGTGTATTAACAATTATCAAGATCGTGCATGCCAAAAGAGGTGTGACTTTTTCAGACATTTCGCAGAACAAAATGAATTAGTCGTGTTTCCTCTTCTTCCACACATAGAGCACGTTGGAGAGTCTTTTCGTTGAATCGGAAAGAAATTTATTTAATGCAATGGCTTGTGAAAAAATTTTAAAGTAAAAGGATCTTAATTTAGTATCAAGAGAACAAAAGAAAATATTAATTGTTATGTTAATCATAACTTATTTAGGGTCAGTAGAGGTCAATAGATTTGTCACGTGGTTGACAATTTGTTTCACTTTTGAAAGAATGGCCTCAAAGAAGAGGTCGCTATTCATATGTAGGGAATGGGTCGTTATTTCATAATTCTAAAAGAGGGTCGCTATCATAATCAAAATAAGAGTTCGGCTATTCATAATCAAAGAAAATGGGTCACTATTCATAATCGTATGGGAAGGGTCGTTATTCATAATCATCAAAAAGGGTCGCCTTATTCATTAATCGAAAAAGGAGGGTCGCTATTCATAAATAAAGAGGTTTCGGCTATTCTATAATCAAGAAAGCGGTCGCTATTTCATAATGTAATCGGGATAGGGTCGTATATTTCAATAATCTATAAAAGGGTCGCTTATTCATAATCAAATAAAACGGTCGCTTAGTCATAATGAAAGAAAGAGGTTTCGCTAGTCCATAATCGAGTAAGGAGGCGCTATCCATAATCAAAGAAAAAGGGTCGCCTATTTCATAATGGGAAGGGTCGTTATTCATAATGGAAAAAGAGGGTGGCTATTCATAATTCAAATAAAGAGGTTCGCTATTCATAATCAAAGAAGAGGGTTCGCATTTCATAATGTATGGGAAGGTCGTTATTCAATAATCATAAAGAGGTCGCTATTCATATCGAAAAGAGGGTCGCCATTCATAATCAAATCCAAGGTTCGCTATCATCAAAGGAAGAAGGTCGCTTTCATTAATCCATAAAGAAGAGGGTCGCCTATTCATAATGGTTATGCGGAAGTCGTTATTCATTATCGAAAAGGAGGTCGCATTTCATAATCAAATAAGGAAGGTTGCTATTCATAATCAAAGAAAGGTCCTATTCATAATCTAACAGAAGAGGTCGCTATTCATAATGTATGGGAAAGCGTCGTTACATAATCATAAAAGAGGGTCGCTATTCATAATCAAGAAAGAGGGTCGCTTCATTCATAATCAAAGAAAGAGGGTCGCTATTCATAATTCACATAAGAGTTCGCTATTCATAATCAAAAAGTAGAGATGTCGCTACATATGGTATGCAGAAGAAGGGTCTTTTCATAATCATAAAAGAGTCGATATTCATAATCGAAAGAGGGTCGCTAACTTGTAGTTGGGCCAGGTGTGGTATTATGGGTCTTTAGTGTATGTGCGTCTACGTGTCTGTATGTATATGTCTGTAAGTAGTTTGTTGATGTTTGCTGCGTCTATTGTGTAAGTGGTCTGTCAGTGTGTGTTACCTATGCGTCTGTCTCATGTGTATTTGTATGTCTCTGTGTTTGTCTGTATGCTGCAGTATGTGTCTGTTTTGTGTGTCTGTACTGTGTCTGATAATTTGGGTGGTTGTCTGTGTATATGTCTTTGTTTGGCATGTGTATATGTCTGTAAGTGTCTGTGCCCAGCTTAGGCAAGGGCAGCGTTGCGAGCGGTCCATGGTCGGCAGTCGTCGTGATATCGCGGTCGGGCAAACTGATCGTGGCCAACATACACGCCAATGTTGCCGATGATCGGGAGGTCATCAAGGAGTCGGCAAGAGTGTTAGAAAATTTGATGGTTGGCTCGACTTATATTCTATAATAAATAATGAATCGCAAACTTAATGTCGAGCCAAATGCGCTAAAATCTCTCT
>JZLH01S0623446.1:36929-47807 GCA_001188425.1 Eucidaris tribuloides | reverse complement strand
AAAAACATGCAGACCCACATACACGCACATACAGACAGACAGACACACACACACGGACACACAGACACATACAGACACACAAACAGAACAGATACATTCAGACAAACAAACACTGACAAAGAGAAACATACAGACACACAAACACATAGACAAACATACAGACACACACAAACATACAGACATACAAAGAGACACACATACACACACGGACAAACACACAACACACAGACACACAAACAGATAACAGACACAAAAGACACATAGATACAAACAGACACATACAGACGCAGACACATACAGACAGACACACGAACAGACACATTCAGACATACACAAACACACAGACATACAAATAGACACACAGACACATACAGATAAACACAGCACACAGTCACACAAACAAACAGCAGACACATACAGACACATAGACACACACAGCCACATACAGACGGACAGAAACATGCAGAGACACAAAAAGACACATTCATACACACAGACATACAAACACACAGACATAGAAACATACACACACACAGACACACAGGCCCAAATATAGACGCATAAATACACACACAGACACATACCCACACAGACATACAGACAAAAACAGACACACAATTAGATACACAGACAAACATACAGACACACAAACACATAGACAAACACAGACACACACAAAGAAACATCAGACACATACAGACTAGACACATGCAGACACGAACAAACCCATTCAGATACACACAAACACACAGACATATATACAGACACACAGACAGATACAGACAAACACACAACACACAGACACACAAGCAGACAACAGACACATACAGAGTAGACACATACAGACACATACACACAGACACACACGATTTTGCCCAGTTTTGACTTAAATCGATCGGTGACCGACAGCAAATCGACAGGGCGCCGCCCGAGCATCGCTAGGGCTTTACAGCCCGCTCGAAATGCTACAAGAATCGCTGGGCGATGCCTAAATTCCAGCGGCGACCGAGCAGGCCATAAATCGGGCGGTCGCCGCTTTTATTTGTGACCGTAGCCTTAGTTCTTGTTTATTCTTGTTGATGTTTAACTTCAACAAGAAGAATAAGAACTTACTGCTTGATGTTGGGAAAAAAATTATGGAAAAATTTACACCAAAGTAATACCACTCCAACTTCAAGAGAGGATCATACCGACAGGTGTTGAAACTATGCCGGGCCGGTGGTATACCATTGCAATCAACACCAGTGGTGTCAAATCAACACCATGTAGTGTCATTATTGAATTAACACCAACGCAACGTCACAAACATCGCCAGCTGTAGTGTCAATTTAACACAAGAAGTGCCAAGTGATTTACTTTTCTACACCATCACAGTGTAGTTTCAACACCTCTCGGTGTGGTCCTCTATTGAAGTTGGAGCGGTGTTAGATTTAACACCCGTGGTGTTACATCTAACACCGCTCTTTTTGCAGTGTGAAAATGCCGACTGGGTGCCGACTACAAGCATGAATGGGGTGAGTGGGTGTGTCATTCCCACACCACCTCTAGTGACAGCCATGTGTGTCATAGACTTTTAGACATTTTTCTCCACCGGAGATTCTGTGTATATTTTGCTAGAATACCTGCCTATTTTTTGTGTGTTCTAGGGTGAGTATTTGTCCATTTAAACACTATCATAGAGACCAGATGTCAAAGTTCGACAATATCTTGGATGGTGCTTCTACACCGTTTAAATAATGTCTTTAAATTGTATTTCCTCTCTCTACAAGAAATGGTAAAACGTTATACAGCGTGTCTCAAAAAATGTGCAAGTGAAAAGCGCCGTCTTTAGCAATTAGGAAATACTGTTGTGACTTGATGGTTACGCCAACGTCAAGGTCAGAGTCTCAGCTTTCAAATACTGTTTGATTTGTTCAGTTTGCTTTTTTTTAATCCTGAGATGTGTTTAGTTAACCACAAAAGGGTAAACCACAAATGTGTCACTTTTACTGCAGTCAATGATAGTAGCAGCCCCTCTTCCCATAAAAGTGGCACAATAATTTTGGTTTTACCTTTTTGCACTTAACTAAACATATCTCGAGATTAAAACATGCAAATCGAATAAAACAAACAATATTTGAAAGCTAAGATTTTACCCTTGACGTTAATGTAAGCACATATGTTACAGCAGTCTTTCCTAACTGTCAAAGAGTGTGCTATTCACTTGTACAATATTTTAAGATGTTCTGCATATGTCTCAAAATTGTTTAAGTAAAGAGAGCCCTCTTTGGCAGTTAGTAATACTTGTAACATGACGCTTACATCAACGTCAAGGACTTAGTCTTAGCTTTCAAATGCTTTTTGTTCTGTTTAAGGTGTTTGTTTAAATCTCGAGATATGTTGTAAACAACAAAGGGGTGAAATCACAATTGCGCCAGTTTTATATGGACAGTAGTAAAAGTGGCACAATTGTGATTTTACCCTTTTGTTTTTAATTATACTTATCTCAAGGTTAAAACAAGCAAATTCATCAAAACTAAGGGCATTTGAAAACTAAGACTATGCTCTTGACATTGATGTAAGCTTCATTGTCACAAGGGTGTTTTACAAGCGCCAAAGAGGGCGCTTTTTACTTGCACAATTTTTTGAGACGCACTGTAGTGTCTTCGATGAATTTATCAACCTTCGATATATTCATTGTCACAACACCAATTTTCCTCTTTATCTCCCCCTTTCAGACGCCTGTTTATCTCAGTGCTCATCCCATTCAGTTTGTATATCGTCCCTTTTCAAAGCGCATTGCGATTAGCAAACGAAATATCTGACAACAGTTTGATATGTTGTAAATTGAAAAGAATTGCGCGTAAATGCATGACAAAAACCGACCTTCCTTTATGGAAGGCACAAAGAAAGGAATACACTCTCCATAATAGAAGAAAGCCTACAGATTTATGGGTACTGGGTTCACTGAATGGATGACAAATTACCAATCAATGCATAATGAAGTTGGTTTTATACAATTTGTGTGCAATTTGTGTGCATTTGCATTCATTCATAGTGAGTTACTTGTTATATCACTGAAAACTAAATGACCTGATAAGGCATTTTTTTTTGTAATACACTCTTACAAATCCCGGGTCATACTGACTCGAAGAAAGGATCCGTTGGGGGCACACCCAGAAAAGGGTCAATTTTAACTAAATTCCGGGTCAAGGTTGACCAAATATGAGTCAAACTGACTTGGATTTTGGTCAAACTTGACCCCGAATGTGGTTAAACCTGACCTTTTCCGGGTGTGCCCCCAACGGATCCTTTCTCCGAGTCAGACTGACCCGGAATTTTTAAGCGTGTAGACCATCACCTGAAAGGCAATAACAATTTGTTGGAGCAATATCTACTTCGAGATTAAATAAACACGAATAAATAAATAAACAGATATGTGAATAGATAAATAGAATAAAATAAATATACATACACATATCACACAAACAAACGCTCACATACACCCCCACAAACAAACACACCCTCACACACACACTCATACACACACACACACACACACACACACACACACACACACACACACACACACACACACACACACACACACACACACACACACACACACACACAAGCTTTCTCTCTTGTTGCACAATAACTTTTTTTTTCTCTTTTTCTCTCAACTTATTATGCATTCTTATCCAATATAGGCTTACATGTATGCACCAATAATACTTTGTATATTATTAAGACACTTACAGAATGAACTCGCGCACACATAAACACGCGCACACACACACTCACAAACATACATACATGCGTACATACACAAATATACTCATACATACGGACATACACCATAACACCCATTTACACAAACACATACACACACACACACGTACACCTACTCAAAAGCACAAACTAAAAGAATTGAAGTTTTCACGAAAGTTCGTAATTATTGTAAGATCAAAGTGTATCTAGAACTGATTATTAATTAGTGATAATGATTTGTGCAAATGTAATTTTATGTTAATACACTCCTGCTCATAATTATGGAATATTTTGTTGATACTTAAGTTCTCTCTCTTATATCGTCCAAAGTTTTCAAGACAAGTGTTTATTTCACAAAAATACAGTATGTGAAGCAATTTTTGGATTTCGTGAGATGACTAAAGTAAAAACTAAAATACGTTTGAGCGCAATGACAATTATATATTATTTTTTTTTTCAAAATCCACAAAAAATCATGAAAAAGAATTAAATTAAAGTAATTAAAAACCAACACAGAAAAGTTTTTTTTAAATTTTGATTTAATGTCATTTATCACTAAATTAGCATCAGAATAGTGTCTGTTACAAGTCTGATAACGCGCGTAACCACCACGTGACTCAACAACAACAACAACACCGCCATTTATAAACACAGGTTTTAGTGTCGTGTCGGACGCTACAAAATGCCCCAAATTCCTGAAATACTAAGGTTATAATTGTTTCACCTGGGGTGAACAAATATTAATCCCAGACGTACCGTTCACGTAAAAATGGCAACTTTTAAAATGATTTTTAAGTATTCCATAATTATGAGCATGAGTGTACTTAAGTCCATTCATATGTACTCTATCACTTCAATGTAATGAATGTTCTTATGTGCATGTGTTTTTGTCGTGTTGTTTTGTAAATTCTGTTTCCAGTTGTATGTTTCTATAATGTAACTGTCTATAATTATATACCTACATGTACCTATTTCTGTTGTTTTATTTTCTTTTACCCTGCCAATGACAGCATTTGAAGTGATATTTTATTAATCTTTCAATTTCTGTCATGGTCCAGGGTTCAATTATATACATCTTTATGTTTGTCACTTGTAACTGTTCTCTGTCACTTGTTGATTAATAAAGATGATCTATATATATATATATATATTGCGAGTGATTAGCACTCGCAAAATATTTATCGCTAACTAACAGTTAGCGATGAACATATTCATCGCTAACTGTTAGTTAAATCGCTCAACTCGATATTCATCGCAAATAGCGATGGATATCGCTGTTTGCGATGAATATCGCCGTTTGCGATGAATTTCAGACGTTAGTGAAATCGGCCCAGGTTTCACGCTGCGCTGAATGGAGAATTTATTCAATATCATGTGACTAACAATCCTCCAATCAAAGGACAAGGATCTACTTGGATGTTGTATAATTCTAGATAATTTATGGAACTTTAATATTCCGACCACTGAATATGAATGCACTCCCTGAGCGAATATAAACACACACTGACACTATTGTATCGAAACTTCGGGCGTATTAAGCATTATTTTACTGTATTTGCTGCTACAATAGAGTGATCAGGTCATCTGTAAAATGGCGCCATTTATCATTTTCAGATACCCTCGTATATAATTAGACACGGTTAATGAAATTGGTAAAGATTAATAGGGTAATTATGCCTGCATGCCTGAGTTCTAAAACTGCAATATATAATTTCCATCATGGCTTACGGTCTTACTAATTAATTGGTACGGCCTGCTGTGGACTGCCAAGAAGTAGAGAGAACATCCACGAATTCACGAGAACTTCCAAAAAATCGACGACGAGAACTGTCGCGAACCAGACGCGAACTACTGATGAGCGCGAACTTCTGAGTAGTTGATTTGCTAACGGCCAAACAGGGTGAAAACTCGGGTTGACCGTCCGTCCTTCCGTCCGTCCGTTACTGGTTCTCGGGGTTCTCGTTACCATGATAACTAAGAACTTTTTTGTTTCTTATGTCACGTTCATATAAACACATCAACATAATTATATTTAAAACATTCATCCACTCTTTGTTGAATTATACAATTATGAGCCAAAACCCAAAAATGTAACTTGTGCAAGATCAATTTAGATCTTTGGACAGTGGATTTCAAAATATAAATGTAGTGTAACCTGAAGAATATATATGGTTCATTCCACAGAGTTCGATATCAAAGTGTGACAGTTTCCTCAACATCCTTGTATTTCTTTCATAGGACATGATACAAATGTGAAATTCTGTCTAGATAAAATAAGTGCTCTCATGGATTACACAAGTACCACAAACAGGTTGTCTCTAGGACGTATTTTTCATATTATTTACAAATGTATGTTTCGGACAAACGGGAAACGGTTTCCGGTTACATCCGCAACGCAACGTTTTAAATTAAATTTACAGATCCATAACAGAATAATACTACAAAAGCTAGTTGGGAATACATTCCTAAGAGAACACCTACATAATCACTGTAAGTTAGGGCAGCAATGCAGCGAAGCATATATCTGAGTGAAGGACTGCCGTGTTGGATGTAACGGTTTCCACAAAATGTCATACAGCATAGTTTCCGCGTTACATCCGAAAATCATCATCCGAAACCAATGAAGCTGGCCTACCCCGATCCCAGTCTTTGTTGCATTGAACCGCCGACAGGCTCCACAGTAACCAGACAATATATTTCAGAGAGAGACCCGGACTGGTTGGGGATATACCTTAGAATAGACGTTTCGGATGTAACACGGAAACCGTTTCCAGTTACATCCGAAACGTTTTTTTTGTTACAAATATTTGGAAAATGCCTTGATGGACAGCCCATCTTTCTATCTCGGATGTTTACTGATGGTACTTGAGATAAATCAAGCAAAACTGGATTTGGAAATGATAAGTAGTTTAACCATTACAGAGAAAAATGGAAATATACACCAAGTGTTGTCAAAATCTGTAGAATGACCCATATAATGGTATTTTATTGAACTCATCGTTGCAGCGCGAAGGCTAAATTGCAATGAATTTACAACATGTACAATACAAAAATGGCAATGCGAGTGCAACATACGTAAAAAAATAGGGTACAAGCATAATACACAATACATAAATTAAATATAATCATCAATTATAATACCTGAACAGAGCAAAATAAAACCGTAAATATTATTATTAAGATATGCACATTCATATTCATTCCGCTAAAACACAAATGTCAAAAAAAAACACTTTTGGACAAAGAGATGATATCATTAAGTTTTAAATTACTTAATGAAGTATATACTTTTCTGTATTTTATCATTTCCATTATGGTCCTCAACAATGAACATGATACATGGAATAGATCTTTTGAACTATTTTATGGCTGAGAATGAATGGTTCTCTGACAAATTTGCCCAAGTTGTGAATAACAGGCAAAAAGACTCATGTATGGAGTGGTAAATACATCAACTTGCCGTGATCTTCAGAAGTCACGTCCGTGCAGAAGTCCCGCGGGCATTAGTATCTGCTATTCAGTACTTGTAGGCCTATATTTTGCAAACAGGGGTTAATAAAAGCTTACAATGATTAAATGTTGAAGAAAGTAATTACCGGCTTCTTTTGATAAAAATGTGACTGACAGCGGGATGCTCTGACAGTATTTCTCTTTTAACGTTCCTCTTATCTGATATTTAATGTGAATTTCGTTTGCTTGCTCTGAAAAAATTCTTTGCGTTTGATTTGTTATGGTATTTACTGGGCTTGTGTAAAGGAGTAGTACAGTGACTTATAGCATTATGTATTTGCTTTCAGAAATATTTTGCTCGTCGTCGACGACTGGCATCTCGTGGGGATTCTTATGATTATTTTTCATTTTCAGTGGCAGGTTACCATGGCAACACAATGCTGCATTATTCACACCAGAGAAACACGGATAGTCATGTTTCACGTACTTGTTAGAACGACTCAGTTATCGGGATAGAATGGTGTCCCTGCTTTCTCGACGCAAGGAACTCATTTTAATCGCATTCTGATTTTTCTTCAGAAAGATATTAAAGGCAATTATATGCAAAACTTGACATTTAGTGGCCGATTTTCTAGAATGCCGATATTTCATAGTTAGCGAGTCATTCGATGTTACATCTCAATGGTACGGAAGCAAACTTAAAGGTACACCTCAGGATTTACGGTCACTATAAAAGAATGTAAAATAGATAAATTATTAATTTCTTTCGAAACCATTCATCGACTGCCTGTCAAGTTTATCATAAGTTATACAGTGGGTCCAAGAAAAAAAGGAACCCTAAAACAAAGGCTTATTGTGCGGAAGCAATGTGGCGTATTACTAAAAACGTAGGACTAAAATAAACTTTGACTTATGCTCTTTTACGTGATACATTAAGCAAACTTATTTATTCATGCATCTCTGAGTACCATGACTTTGAAAACTTAATGTGAAAAACCATTTGCTATTCAATTTTTGGCTTTGACACTGTGCACACCAAAAACTTGTTGGAAATAAATGTACGAAGAAAACTTACGAATATCCGGACACAGCTCGTTATATAAGAACGGGGCTCGAATACATTTTCGTGTTAAAATATACATTGTAAATGGTTATTAACTAATAATGGTGTTTTTAACATCCTCTGTGTAACTGTGTATCATGAACATTTTTTAACATTGCAAAACAAAAAAAATAAAAAATAAGAATGCATTTAAACTTGTCCCCCCACAAAAAAATAAGGCAGATTAGAGATAATCTAATTTTGTGATATGTGGCTTATGGCGGTATACTTAAATATCTTAAAGCGCAAGTTTAGTTTTGGCGATTTTTCTTTTATTTGAAAGCTTTATGCCCAAAGGTCATATCACAGCAATAACCGATTCTGAATGTCTTTAGTTTTTTTTTAAATTAATTAATGAAATATCGGTGTTAAGGTTATCTGAATTATACCTCATCAGAAAAATCAGACTCTGATCTTTCTGATGAGGTATAATTCAGATAACCTGAACACCTTATTAACCCTTTGGATGCTATAATGTAAAGTATAGTCGAAAGTCTCGGGGTCCCCCCTGCCCCGAGATTTTTCATTAATTAATAAAAAAAAAAATAAAGACATTCAGAATCTGTTATTGGTGTGATGTGACCTTTGGACATAAAACTTTCAAATAAAAAAAAGTCACCAAAATTTAATTTGTGCTTTAAATAAATGTCCCAGAGAAGTTTTTTTTATCCTTTTCTGCTCTCGTTTCATTAGAAAAAAAAACACATTTAAAGGTTAAAACCCGGCAGAAATCAAAAGATATTATTATACATTTGTTTTGATGTAAAAAAAAAAGAAGCCCTGTCGAAGGAGTTACGTATGTAGAAAAAAACACATTTGCCACAAAGGGGATCTGATATTGCGATATCCACTGACATCACGAGATAATAGACTACCAGTTTACTAGATTCTGTTGTCAAATGTGCCCTACTAAAGGACGTAATGTCAAAATGTAATACAAATAATACTAACAAGATTCAACATAATATAAAGTTTTGATGTAATAATGAAACTAATAAATTGCCTTATCCAACAAACTTGTGAAACATTTATTTACATTCATATAAGCAGACAACACATCTTATTAAGGTAAAGGGTATGATAGTGCCAAAATCGTAAGATCATTCATCAAATTTGAAATTTTCACACGCTGATATTTTGTCAATGGCCTTTTTTTTTTGATTGAACACACGCCTTCAACGTGGGGCGACATAATAAGTTAATTAGGTAATACAATATATCCAAATAAATTGCAGATAGGCCAAATGCTATATTGGTAATGAAATGTTTGTCACCGTTCTAATGGCACGATCCCAAAGGTCTCTGACCATGACGACAACATAACAAATGTACGAAAATCTTTCAGATTTCTAGCAAACTGACTACTACAATTTCGGAAAACTAGCATTTGACAGTATGCATGGATATCCCATGTCAAGAAATTTGTGAAGCTCTAAAGCCCTTTCATTCAGCTTAATGGAAATAAACTTCGAAACCAGTGGACAATAAGCAAAATTTGTAATCACCTGCAATGATGAAACTTAGAATATTATTAGTCCATTCTATTTCATTCTGTGCCAAGGCCAGACGACAAAATGTTCATGAAATTTCAGAAATAACCTTTTCTTCTGCTGTTTAGATCAAGTACATTCTTTGTGACATAATGTAACAAAATGAAATAAAGAGAATGTGCAACATTATAATTATTGCAAAATACTGTCCACACACACATGAACATTATACACATTTAAAAATACATTGTATTATACATACCATGTTTTAGGCATACATCTACCGTATATATCTATGCATCAATATCATGTGTTTATATTAAAGAAAACCATGATTAATAGAACAATTTTCAACTACACGGAAAGTGTAAATTCATGGAGCGAGGGCAGGTAATATATAATTACAGCAGCATCATTAGATTCAAATATATGTCTAAAAATAAAAGGACATATATATGACAAGTCTCATCTATGTTAAAGGCATTGTATAACAATGTTTCCAGTTTAAAATATCTGAGCTACATGATTCCCCATGCTACCAGTGTCTCTGATACAGTTTAAAAATGAAGCCCTGAAAAAATTGCAGTTTAAAACGATCAGTAAGTGCTTTAAAAAAGTGAAAATCATTGACAGACCATTCCAGCTTTCCCCCATAGACTGCTGTGTTGCAGAATTTCCTATCGGCTGATAGGAAATTAATGTGCCAATTTGTATCTGCACGTCATATTGTTCTAGTGAGAGCATAACTGTCCTAACTTTTGTGTTCTAGGGTGTTTATTTGTCCATTCAAACACTGTCAGATATGTCAGATAGCAAAGTTCGACAATTGTTTAAACGTGTCTTCCACAGTGTTATATAGTGTATTTAAGATATACATACACCCATACAATCTACTATTACTACATGTATAATAACAATAATGAAAATGATGATGATGATGATGATGATAATAATAATAATAATTATTATTATTATTATAATGATGATGATGATGATGATAATAATAATAATAATAATAATATAATAATTATTATTATTATTATTATTATTATTATTATTATTATTATTATTATTATTATTATTATT
>JZLH01S0623446.1:26888-36904 GCA_001188425.1 Eucidaris tribuloides | reverse complement strand
AATTCATACTCGGTCAATTTGTAGCAAACAATTAATTTCATTATTCCAACTAACATCTGCGATGATGGTAATCGGCGACACGAAATGAGCCAGATATTTGACATTCGCTATTGTGCAATCGTACATGTGTAGCATAGCTGTAGCTCTGTCCTGCGCTGCCACCGCGCAGGGCCGAGCGGTACGACAAAATATATAAAAGTTTATTGTGAAAAAAAATAGGGCAGGATTTAAATGAGTAAAATGCATAATATCAACAGGGAATTACATACCCTTCCGATAGTGTTACATATATGGCACCAGTGTTTAAATTTCCTAGACGTCCAGTTCGTTAAGCTATCGGCGACGCGAAATGAGCCAGATATTTGACATTCGCTCCCGCATTCGCTACTGTGCAATCGTGACATGCGTAGCATAGCTGTAGCTCCTGCGCTGCGCCACCGCGCAGGGATCGGCACGACAAAATATATAAAAGTTTATTGTGAAAAAACTAGGACATGATTTAATGAGTAAAATGCATAATATCAACAGGGAATTACATACCTTTCCGATAGTGTTACATTTATGGCACCAGTGTTTAAATTTCATAATAAAAACTCAACATTTCCTGCGTTGGTTTTGGTGTGCGGTGAATATTCGCTGCTGGCATAAGCCAGCATGAGCTAACCTCTGATTGGCTAAATGCCGACAGATCGAACAAATCGTGGAGCAAATCAGATTGCGAGAAAAGTACTATTTACGGCTTTTAAGTACTATTTACGGATCCGTAAATAGTACTTTCTCACAGACTCGCGCGGTAGTGTGTTTATATTTCATCATGTGACCTACTTTTAACCAATCAATGAACAAGAATATATGAAGGCAGTTTATAAAATTAAATATCTCAAAGCGCAAGTTTAGTTTTGGCGATTTTTCTTTTATTTGAAAGCTTTATGGTCATATCACAGCAATAACCGATTCTGAATGTCTTTAGTTTTTTTTAAATTAATTAATGAAATATCGGTGTTAAGGTTATCTGAATTATACCACATCAGAAAAATCAGACTCTGATCTTTCTGATGAGGTATAGTTCAGATAACCTGAACACCATATTAACCCTTTGGATGCTATAATGTAAAATATAGTCGAAAGTCTCGGGGTCCCCCCTCCCCCGAGATTTTTCATTAATTAATAAAAATAATATAATAAAGACATTCAGAATATGTTATTGGTGTGATGTGACCTTTGGGCATAAAACTTTTAAATTAAAAAAAAAATCGCCAAAATTTAATTTGTGCTTTAAATAAATGTCCCAGAGAAGTTTTTTATCCTTTTCTGCTCTCGTTTCATTAGAAAAAACACATTTAAAGGTTAAAACCCGGCAGAAATAAAAAGATATTATTATACATTTGTTTTGATGTAAAAAAGCCCTGTCGAAGGAGTTACATATGTAGAAAAAAACACATTTGCCACAAAGGGGATCTGATATTGCGATATCCACTGACATCACGAGATGATAGACCACCAGTTTACTAGATTCTGCTGTCAAATGTGTCCTACTAAAGGACGTAGTGTCAAAATGTAATACAAATAATATTAACAATACTCAACATAATATAAAGTTTTAATGTAATAGTGAAACTAATAAATTGCCTTATCCCACAAACTTGTGAAACATTTATTTACATTCATATAAGCAGACAACTCATCTCATTAAGGTAAAGGGTATGATAGTGCCAAAATCGTAAGATCATTCATCAAATTTTGAAATTGTCACGCGCTGATATTTTGTCAATGGCCTTTTTTTTTGATTGAACACACGCCTTCAACGTGAGGCGACATAATAAGTTAATTAGGTAATGCAATTTTTTCCAAATAAATTGCAGATAGGCCAAATGCTATATTGGTAATGAAATGTCTGCCACCGTTCTAATGGCACGATCCCAAAGGTCTCTGACCATGACGACAACATAACAAATGTACGAAAATCTGTCAGATTTCTAGCAAACTGCCTACTACAATTTCGGAAAACTAGCATTTGACAGTATGCATGGATATCCCATGTCAAGAAATTTGTGAAGCTCTAAAGCCCTTTTATTTAGCTTAATGGAAAGAAACTTCGAAACCAGTGGACAATAAGCAAAATTTGTAGTCACCTGCAATGATGAAACCTGGAATGTTATTAGTCCATTCTATTTCATTCTGTGCCAAGGCCAGACGACAAAATGTTCATGAAATTTCAGAAATAACCTTTTTCTTCTGCTGTTTAGATCAAGTACATTCTTTGTGACATAATGTAACAAAATGAAATAAAGAGAATGTGCAACATTATATGCAAAATACTGTCCACACACACATGAACATTATACACATTTAACAATACATTGTATTATACATACCATGTTTTGGGCATACATCTACCGTATATATCTATACATGAATATCATGTGTTTATATTAAAGAAAACCATGATTAATAGGACAATTTTCAACTACACGGAAAGTGGTAAATTCATGGAGCGAGGGCAGGTAATATATAATTACAGCAGCATCATTACATTCATATATATGTTTAAAAATAAAAGGACATATATATGACAAGTCTCATCTATGTTAAGATATACATACACCCATACAATCTACTGTTACTACATGTATAATAACAATAATGAAAATGATGATGATGATGATGATGATGATGATGATGATGATGATGATGATATAATAATAATTAATAATAATATTAATAATAATAATGATAATAATAATAATAATAATAATAATAATAATAATAATAATAATAATAACCAGTTTACTAGATTCTGCTGTCAAATGTATCCTACTGAAGGACGTAATGTCAAAATGTAATACAAATAATACTAACAATACTCAACATAATATAAAGTTTTGATGTAATAACGAAACTAATAAATTGCCTTATCCCACAAACTTGTGAAACATTTTATTTACATCCATATAAGCAGACAACTCATCTCATGAAGGTAAAGGGTATGATAGTGCCAAAATCGTAAGATCCTTCATCAAATTTTGAAATTGTCACGCGCTGATATTTTGTCAATTGCCTTTTTTTTGATTGAACACACGCCTTCAACGTGAGGCGACATAATAAGTTAATTAGGTAATGCAATATATCTAAATAAATTGCAGATAGGCCAAATGCTATATTGGTAATGAAATGTCTGCCACCGTTCTAATGGCACTATCCCAAAGGTCTCTGACCATGACGACAACATAACAAATGTACGAAAATCTGTCAGATTTCTAGCAAACTGACTTCTACAATTTCGGAACTCATTCTCATCAGAAATACGTTAAATTGACACAATAATACACTTTCAAAAGATTTTTTTCAAAATTTTGATTAATTTTTAGAACAACAATTTATTGTAAACAGTGCTCATCATGAAAACAAGATGTATGTAAGTACACTGCATCCTTTTAATATGGACTGTATCATTCGCATGACTGTATCTTGAATTTAATTATATTTTCTAATCAGTTTTCTTCACTTTAAATACACTTATGCTTCTACATTTTGACAGGTGCTTTTAGTATTTCTTAAAATTTTGAATATGACATGTATAGCTGTTTCCTCTACTCTTCATATTTTTCTTTCCACTTCCCTCCTTTTCCATCTCCTATGTTTATTGGAGGTTTCAGTTTGTATATTCTGTCTTTAGTCCTACTACTTTGCAATTACTGACATTAAATTGTCCCAGACTTTACGTCTTTATCTGTTGCGAAATACAGAGAAAATACTTTTATGTACACACACACACACACCGACACCACACACACACACACACACACACACACACACACACACACACACACACACGCACACACAGTTGCACAGGTAGCTAACGAACCAGGCGTAAATCTTGAATAGTCAACTATACCCCACTTTTGAAGGAAAAATACAATGCTGCAAATACAAAATGATATGGGAGCATATGTGGATTTATGAAGGCCATAATTTCTAATAATACATAATGTGCAAACATTTACGATAATAATTAATCACTCCGTTTGTTTTTACTTATTTCAGCGCTTTTCCACAATAAGTTGTTTAAATGGCGTCTAAAGCAAGGTCACAATCTTTAATATACACTTAGCAGTTTAACGTAAAAAATAGCATTTAACAGTATGCATGGATATCCCATGTCAAGAAATTTGTGAAGCTCTAAAGCCCTTTCATTCAGCTTAATGGAAAGAAACTTCGAAACCAGTGGACAATAAGCAAAATTTGTAATCACCTGCAATGATGAAACTTAGAATATTATTAGTCCATTCTATTTCATTCTGTGCCAAGGCCAGACGACAAAATGTTCATGGAATTTCAGAAATAACCTTTTCTTCTGCTGTTTAGATCAAGTACATTCTTTGTGACATAATGTAACAAAATGAAATAAAGAGAATGTGCAACATTATAATTATGCAAAATACTGTCCACACACACACATGAACATTATACACATTTAAAAATACATTGCATTATACATACCATGTTTTAGGCATACATCTACCGTGTATATCTATGCATCAATATCATGTGTTTATATTAAAGAAAACCATGATTCATAGAACAATTTTCAACTACATGGAAAGTGTAAATTCATG
Source organism: Eucidaris tribuloides (assembly GCA_001188425.1). Classification (NCBI taxonomy): domain Eukaryota; kingdom Metazoa; phylum Echinodermata; class Echinoidea; order Cidaroida; family Cidaridae; genus Eucidaris; species Eucidaris tribuloides. The sequence goes on along the minus strand of JZLH01S0623446.1, from coordinate 32,288 downwards.
GAGCGAGGGCAGGTAATATATAATTACAGCAGCATCATTAGATTCAAATATATGTCTAAAAATAAAAGGACATAATAGTCTCATCTATGTTAATGGCATTGTATAACAATGTTTCCAGTTTAAAATATCTAAGCTACATGACTCCCCATGCTATCAGTGTCTCTGATACAGTCTAAAAATGAAGACCTGAAAAAAATTGCAGTTTAAAACGATCAGTAAGTGCTTTAAAAAATGAAAATCATTGAGAGACCATTCCAGCTTTCCCCCATAGACTACTGTGTTGCAGAATTTCCTATCGGCTGATAGGAAATTAATGTGCCAATTTGTATCTGCACATATTGTACTAGTGACAGCATAACTGTCCTAACTTTTGTGTTCTAGTGTGTTTATTTGTCCATTCAAACACTGTCAGATATATCAGATAGCAAAGTTCGACAATTTTTTAAACGTGTCTTCCACAGTGTTATATAGTGTCTTTAAGATATACATACACTCATACAATCTACTATTACTACATGTATAATAACAATAATGAAAATGATGATGATGATGATGATGATGATAATAATAATAATAATTATTATTATTATTATTATTATTATTATTATGATAATTATAATAATTACAAGAAGTATAATAATTATAATGATGATAATAATAATAATACTAATAACAGCAACAATGATAATACAATTAACAATGCATACATGTAAGATTGTACAGCACCTTTTTCAATTTTGATTAAATGCTCAAGGCACTTTATGACATAAGAGGCTAATACAAAATGTATAATGTCTTCAGTGATATGTAAAAAAAAATAGGAATCCACACTCTGATGTTCTTTAGCGTCGACCGAACACAGACAGTCGCTGGTTTTGCAGTTAAAAGGAAGAAAGGAAAGAAAGAAGGAAAGAACGGAAACAAACTGAGGGAAAAGGAAAGAAAGAGAGAAAGAGAAGGAAAGAAAGAGGGGGAAAGAAAGAAAGAAAGAAAACAGAAAGAGATAGAAAATATAAAGAAAGGGAAAGTTAATGGAACCACAAGTACGACCAAAATTTGATTAGCGTTGATATCACCTTAGGCGTTAGATATACAACCCTTTTGTAATACATAATTATGCTATATTATTGACATGATTGCAACCTGGAGAAAGAAATGGCCGTAACTTATGAAATGAATACTGAATAGGGGCAAAATTGCGTCTCTCGGAGACCTTCCTTATTTCCACAAAATGCCTTCCAACATACAATTTACACGCCGCTCTTATAATTTGTGAGAAATGTTATTTTTTATGATGTGATAATTAATTTGACAAGCGATATCTGTATTTTATGTACAGTGGTAGATTTAGCTCGCTGATTCAAGACTGGCCGCTAAAAACGGCCCGAACCGGAAAAAAGGGGGGGGGACAATGACCCCAATTTTTTCTTCACTCACCAATCTCAACCCCATTCCACATGGAAGAGGTCTGAAACCGAGGTGAGGCGGGAGCTAAAATATTGGGTCACGTAAAACGAAAATGTTTCCACCAATAACAGGTGATTCTGTATTTTTTTTCCAAGTACTTAGTACGTTAAAGTACGGTTTAAAGCTGCAATAATTACGAATTCTTACGATTTAATTGATCAATCACCCATGAGAACAGATCATTACAACGTTCAAAGGAGCTCTACTCAGGGGCGGCGAGCCAGGGATAAAATTGTTAGGAAGGGAAATCCGCGGGAAAGTTTTGCCTACCATTTTTTTTACTTCCAAACTGCAACCAAACAGCGTTCCACGAACGGGAGGCAGGAGGTCCGATGACGCACAAAATCATTTTTTTGCCCACTTGTTTTTTTACTAGCCAAAGAGTCGAACAATGGGGGGGGGCAAATTTCGGAAAAGTAAAATTCAGCGTGCATTTAATCAGTTGAACAAAACAAGGTGCATCACCCACACCCTGCTCCCTTGTGGCGCCACCCTGGGCTCTACTCAGCCAAAAACTATTTTGATAGGATTTGAGAACACTGCATCTTGTAAGAAAACATATTTCCAAACTTTGTCCCACGACTGTATTATAGTGTATATACAATTTGGTATTTGCGAGATGACTTACAACATCAATTTTCCATTTTTATTTGTATAAACTACGACAAGTATCTATATTTGCCGTTTCATCTTAGTGAGATTAGCCAACGTATAATATACGGGAATTTTCCATGAAAGTACATGATTTATTTACTTTGCTATACCCAAAGGTCACCTAATTAGAAACCTGCACAATGACAACGTTGGCACGAATACTTACTGATTCTGTTCTAAAAAAAATGAACAAAGATGACTGTAGTAATTATCACTACAGAATGGAAATTTAACTACAGTGCTCATTCTGCATTGAAGAATAGAAGGCAAACATAACGTGCAGTCCTGATTAGGGACTCGTAATAAAGATTACATAAAACCAAACATTCGAAAAACAAATTTATTGTATTATAATAGATAACAGATACCAGCCGACATACTCCTACGCGGCAGTAAACTTTATATACGTTAAATATAATCATTGGATTTCGTCAGTTACATTAGCTAAGATACTTTCCCCTCTGAAAGTTAAAGCTTTAAAAATTCGTATCTTTGCCGAATGTTTCAGATTTTCGAACGCTTTGACACATCTATCTCATACCATTAAACACAAAAGGAATTTCGTGTTGGCGATGTATCGTTTTTCAATGTTGGAATAAGTCAACCAAAGCAAGTCTTCTCGTCTGATGACAACAGAAGAAATCACCTGCTCTGCAAGTATAAATCTTCGTGAAAGGCTCGTCGAAAGTCCTCTGTTAAGATGGTGTATATTATTTGATTAGAGCACTATTGCTGTAATCCAATTCCACAGATCCTTCAAAAAGAATATCCAGAGCGGCAGGAAAGGCCATACAGTTTTGAACCACAGTAAGCAAAGTGTAAAACGTGTAACCAGCACAGCTGGTGAAAGCACAGCCAATCACTAATTCCAACATCGAGCTGCTTTTCTTCCTTCCAACATGGATTCTGTTGGGCACGACACTTTCTAACTTCAGGAATATTTGGAACAGCTCCGCTTGATCGACCGCCTGGATTGCTACTCCTTTGGCGCGCGTAGAAAATGCTGATTGAATCGGTTGAAGAAGTGTCGAAAAGTGCTATCCAAATTTGGCCTTTGTTGGTTTCAATGTTTGAGATTTGTGGTGTGCTAGCAATTTGGCCCATGAGATTAGCATTAACATAACGGTTGATGCCGACCGTTCTCTCGTTGCCACACCATAGAGATTTAATAAGTAAGGACACAACACGACGGAGAGGGGTCCATAAAACGACAACACCGAAGACACAACGCATATCTCACACTCTGTCGCAATTCCCACTACGCAATGCGCTTGAGTTGAACAGAACCAAATATACGGGTAATCCTTGCAATATCGACAAATCCGCAAATTGCACCGCGATTATTTTTCCCGCCAAAACGCGATGTTGCGCTTCACGGCATACGCAATCGGTCTGTTTGATGGCACGATAAGCGGTACTGATATGGCGCATCAGACTCCAAATAGAATATATCACCAACCGTTATGTCTGTAACTGATCCCACAGCTTACAGCACCTCTCCTAAAAGCCACTTTCGACAGTACGTGTTTGTGATCAGAGCAACGAGAACAACAACGGCTACCAGGAAATCCGTCAGCAGCCAACGATTAGGATGAACAAATTTGAGCACTGTTGTGAGGGGCACGAAAACTTTGTAGATGGCCACAAGATGACGAGAGATTAGCCTGAATCAAAGTAGTTAAAGTTATCACGACGTAAATTGAAGCCAGAATATAGACCGTTGCAGCATTTTGGTATCTTCAATGATGTTGATAGCATTGACTTCCATCCGCTTAATCGAATGATTACCAGAAACTGAATACACACGAACTGCGTTATTTGCTCGCTCGAAAAGACACACTACAGGCTTATTGTTCAACTGTTTCATCTCGAGTAGCCTACTTCTACTATCAATGACATTTATTTTTTGCAGCTTTGAAATGATACGCACGGAGCTCAACGTGTAATCTATGAGCGACTCCACAGAAAATGGAATCAATGTCCCTAGTACTCAATGGAAGTGACTTTCTTTCTGTTTCAAATAATGCATCATTAGGAGTCGATGCGTTCCACTTTCAGAAGTTACTTAAACCATTAGCCATGTAGAAGCTGAACTTCGTATCATATCGATGCGATAGCTATTCGTATAAAAGTCGCATCACAAATCCACCATCTACTTGAGTGAAGCGAAAATATCTAATTCCCACACTTTAATGGAAACAAAGCCATAAGAGTAAAAAAAAAATACCAACAGACATAATTTGGTGTATGTACGATACATATATTGGTCTTCAAGTAGTTCTTCATTTTGGATAAACATTCTGAACAACTAATATCTCTGGTAATTAATCAAATGATTTTAAGGCAAACCATTCCAAAGCTTGTAAGAGTGCAAATTCGGAAGCAAAAGACCGGATTAAGCGAAAATATGTCCATACCAAGACTTCACGGATTTCCTTATATAATAGCAATAGGGATGAGCAGCAGATCGCCCTGTGTCCCAAAACAAGTCAGTGAAAGTGATGATACATATCATTCGTGTAAAAAGTACGGGAAATGATTTAATTAATTAAAATATATATTCCTTATGTAGTTACAACGATAGTCCAAAAGTACTTTCTGTAAAGAAACACACTTACGATAATTATTTATTTTGTATACGCTTAAATCGAGACATCTTGGTAATTCCTCACATAATTACGCAGAACAGCAGTATACCCGGCGCGGTCTGACGTGGTTCACTGTGTCATGATACTGTTTTCTATTGAAATGTCACGCGGCAGAAGTAATTCCGGCCATCTATCAGGGTACAGTTGATTGAGTTCTTCCTCTCATTCACACTCAAGTCCATTACGGCACATTAAAGCTGAAGTATACGCATGGTATCTCCTTTTTGATAGTCAACCCGTTGCCCCAATTACACGGCCTTTAATAGCTAGATAAAAGTGGTATGATGTTTATTACTACGATACTTGAAAGTGCTAGCTATAAACACAAAAGCGCATAGCAATGTGTTTGTGTCATAGTATACAAACGTACGTATTGATGGAAAAACCCACACACTCAAACACGACATCATCCTCGCAACAAACACACAACAGACAAATAGACAGACATAGACCGACAAACGACAACACACATATCACACCACACACACAACACACATCAACACACACACACACACACACACACACCACACTACAAAAACGACAGAGCGTCGACTTGGGGGGGGGGGGCAGGTTGGCGATCGCCCTACCAATGAAATATATTGGGGCGCAAACATTATCGATTTAACCCCCC